>PVJH01019771.1:0-42043 GCA_004026705.1 Nesogale talazaci
TTTTGTATTGCATACTTTGGACAATTATTAGAAAGGACCAGTACATGAAGGAAGACATTATACATTAAAGTGAAACAACAGCCAAAAAAGGGGGAGATATTCAAAGAGATGGAATGAAAAGGGGCTGCAACAATTGACTCAAACATAGCAGCAATAGTGATCATGGTGCAGAACTGGACAATATTATGTTGTGTTGTCTGTGGGCCAGCTATGAGCTTTTGGTAGCTGGTTCTTTGAAATTTGAGTCATTATGCATCAGCAAATGAATACCCAAAACTTTTAATTCAATTATACCTTTAGGATCCTCTCACTTTAAGTAGACCGCTCTTCTACAGTGATATTTGGGTGGCTCCAACATAAAGACCTCATATCTTTTGGCTACTTGGACAATATTTATCCAATATTCATTAGGTTTTCACTGCGCATTTCTTTCAAAAGTTGATTACCAGAACTTTCATTCTAATCTGTTTTAGTCTGGAAGTTTCCCCCAAACCTGTACACATAATTTAACATTACATAACAACTTTACATAATATTTATATGTGTATATATATATATATTTTTACAAATGCATATATATCTATCACATATACTTGAGTGTGTGTATATATATATTTACAAATGCATATATATCTATCATATATACTTGATTGCAAGCTCACCTGAATATCAGCATAGACACTTAATTTTACCATGAAACTACATTAAAAATGTGCTGAAAACCTCAACTTATACGTGAATATGTACAACAAATATACCAAATTCTCTGCCATTGACTCGACTTCTCCTCATGAACTGAAGCTCACTGCCACCAAGCTAATCGCACTCATGCTCATCTGATGATCAAGAGTAAAGCGATGATTGAGGATCTAAGACTGTAAATATTAATGACAGTAAAAAGCTCCACATTGCTTCTGAGATTTTTGCTCATCGTGATCCTACATAGGATTTCTGAAACTGTTCATCTTCAGAGTAGACAGCCTCATCTTTCTCTAGCCAAGTGGGTGGTTTTTTGAACCACCAACTTTGCACTTGACAGATCAACATATACCCAACAGCACCGCCTGGTGTCGCTCTTCCTCTCTATCACGCCCTGCCATGTGCACATTTATTATCACACACCTCATAAACACACAAATGCATACATACATAAGCACACACACGCACATACACTTTTATGTTATTGGGTGCCATCGAGTCAGTTATAGCTCATAGCTCCCTTTCATACAGCATCACGAAAGAATGCTCACTTATGCACCATGCTTACATTATTGCTATGTTTTAGTCCATTGTTGCAGGCACATTCTCATTCCATCTCCTTGAATATCCTCCTTTTTTTGGCTGAAGCTTCACTTTATGAATGATGTCTTTCTGCAGGGAGTGGTCCCTTCTGATAATTGTCCACAGTACATGATACAAAATTCCACCGTCCTCATTTATAAGAAGCATTCTCGTGGTACTTCTTGTAAGACATGTTTTCTCTTCAGTCTTCTGGCTTCTTACTTCCAGTCAGTCAATTTGAACTCACAGTAACCTTAAGGGCGGTGTACAACTACCCCTGTAAGTGTCTGAGACCTAACTCTTTACAGGACTAGAAAACCTCATCTTTCACCCACAGAACAGTTGTAGATTTTGAACTGCTTACCTTGTGGCTAGCAGCTTGACATGTAACCCTATCTCACCTTAGCTCCATCTCCCATCTGAAAGTTCATAATATATTTGAGATTGTTCATCAAAGCCGCAACTGAGAGGCATAATGTTTCCTTAGTCTTCCTTATTCTTGTCCAAAATTCATAAGCACATGAGGAGATAACTTATTAATTGTTCAATTTTCATATGAACATAGGAGATTTAAAATACAAAGATATGTAACATATAAGACTTCAACGTGACATTTATCTTGTTTCTTTTTAACACTTTAAGGCACATTTTCCCCCAGCAAGTTTTTTCAATGCAATACATCATTTATTCCCTCACCACCATTTTTATCAATGTTGATTGTGGCTACAATTAAATTAAATCTTGAAAACCAGGATGCTTTCTTCTCTATTGTAGTTTTACTTATTTCCCAATTGTGAGAAGCTTTGCTTTCCTTATGCTGAAGTATCGTCAAATTTAAGGCTGTAATCTTGGGTTTTCTTTAGCAAGTGTTTTAAGTCCTCTTCACTTTCTTTAGGCAAGGATGCACACAACTGCAAACTTTCAGGTTGTTACTGAACATTCCTCCAATCTCAAAGCTGCATTTCTCTTTAAATCGCCCACTTTTGGGGACACTTTACTCAGCACACAGCTCTGATAGCTATGGTGAAATGGGACAATACCAATGCATATCTTTCCTGATTTTATTTTTGGGTTGACATCATTGCCCTCTGGTGGGAGGGGGAGGCCCGTCCTTGCTGGTGAAGAGCTGCTGCTGGATTTGAACCGCCAGGCCAGCGGGCTGTAGTCCTGCACTCAACCACTATGCCACCGGGGCTCAGCTCATCTTTCCTGATTTTAAACCAGGTAATATTCCCTTGCGCTAGATAGTCTGCCTCTTGGATTATTTGCAGTATCTACATAAGTACAATTCATATTGTGAAATGCTCATTGTTTGCAGTGGTAACTATAGCTTTTTGTTATGAATTTCTATTATCAATATTGATTTAGTGGATATAGCTGCATGTATATATAAATGCTTGCCTATTTAAATCTTAAAAGAATCTTGTGATATTAACAAATAAAGTTGTTTGTTTTAGTAATACAAAATGTTTCAGTAACGTTTGTAGTCTTCAAGGAGGCTTGATTGCATGCTGTTTAAAGTTTAGCTGTTAGCCTTAAAGTTTGCAGTGCAAACCAACAACCTCTTGCTATAAGAAATATATCTCCACTAGCTTCTGTAAAGGTTTGCTGTCCTGACAATCTATGGGCGAGCTCTACAATGTCCTCTAGAATTCATATGTTTGAATTGGCTATGTGGTGCTTTCATGTTTGTGTGAGGGACTCTTTGTTCATTTGTTTTTGTTGGTCATATCAATGGTGGCATTTTTTCCAAAATCATGTGCTCACTTTGTATCTATGTCATATTTTGGAAGAATTTTCATCATAGTTCACTCATTTTAATGATGCTAGTAACCCTTAATGAACTATACTACAGTATAAATGCAACATCATATGCATAACAAAAATACTCATGTGACTCACTTTATTATGATATTCACTTTAGCATTGTATTCCAGAAATAGCATCACAGTACCATGGCTAAGTTATAGGACAACTATGATGTCAGTAAAAGGCTTGGACAAGTTCCTTCCGCTGTATATATCATGCTTATGAGTTGGAATGTAATGCAGGATGCTTAACAACAAGAACAGCATGTCTATGAATTACCTATATGATCATCTAGTAGAACACACTAAACACTGCATCAGAGATACCATTGCCATTCAATATTATGGAAAAATGGACAAAGAAGAATAAAGCTCACATTTGAAATTTTTAAAATGGGATTAAGTTCAAGTCTTTGCTCAAAGCATTGGAAGGACCAACAAACTTTCCACAGCAATGATAAGTGAATCTCTTATCTCTTGAAGCTGCAAAACAGAGATACCTGACGAGCAAAATCAAACTTTGATCTGTTGATCCTGATGGGTTGCAAATTACACTGCCACTTACTTTTACAGGCCTGCCAGTTAAAGTATGTGAAAAGTAGGGCATCCGAAGGATAAGATGGGAATCTTCAAAATTGAAATGGTTTAGATCACATGAGTCCTCAGATAGGCTTTAAAAATGGAAAGAAAAAAAGAAAAGGAAATCTGAAAACACACATTCGTGCCTTTCTGTGAATTCCAACCCACTGTAAGCGCCTCTGGGGCGATGTAGAACTGGGCTCCACCAGATGAACAAGTCTCATGGAGTCTCCCATGGAAACAGCATCTTTTTCTGTCCTCTAAGATGAGAATGAGAGGATGATCGCCAGAAGCGATTTTCTGGAAAAGAGGGACAATTTCTGAATCATTTATTTATTTGTTATTTGTCCATCAATTCATTGCTTGATCTACTTATTTTTTTTTTGCATTTAAAGGCTCCTTATTTTTCTCAGGAAGCTAGAGAGAGAGAAAGGAATGACCATAAAAATGTAAACTATACAAAGCCCACATGGAAGAAGCACACCAGCATGTGTGATCAAAAGGGGTAAAGGGAGCAGGTCTCGAGCCTGAAAGAACAAGAATCACATCATCACAAATGAGGAGCAGATCTGGGTGGGGACCTAAGGCCCACTGGTGGGTAATTGGTCACCCCTTTACAGGGGAGTCACGGGTAGGAGACACACCAGTCAAGGTGCAGCCAGACAGTGATAATGCATACAGTTTTCCTCTAGTTCCTGAAGCCTTCTTCCCCACAACTATCATGGTCCCAAGTCTACCTTACAAATCCAGATGGGCTGGAGAAGGTACACTAGTGGAGAGGGGAGCTGGAGATATGGGGAAACCAGTACAGATAACTTCCCTTGGGCCAGTGGTGAGATTGGAGCTGCTGGAACGGGGGAGATAAGGTGGGGTAGAAAGACGGAACCAACGGCAAAGATATACACATAAGCTCCAATTTGAAGGATGGAATTACGGGAGTGGGTTGGGGGAGAGGTCGGGCAGTGTAAGATATGACAGAACAATAATAATTTATAAAGTATTGAAGGTGGGTGGGAAGGAGAGAGCAGGGGAAGAGGGGAAGGGATGGAAAAACTGATACTAGAGGCTCAAGAGAAAAGGCGAGTGATTGGAGAACGATAATAGCAGCTGACATGTGACGGTGCTTGGCACAGTATGCTTATTTATGTATTGTGAAAAACGATGTATGATCCCCCAATAAAATGATATTTAATTTAAAAAATGCCAAAATAACAAAAAAATGTACACTTTAAATAAAAAGTATGAGATAAAGAATGTCTGGGTTTTTCTAACAGATGTTGATAAAATTTTTGAGAAATAGGTTTAGGACAGTATTCTAAGTATATTAACTCACAAGAGAGAAATATTGTATATGCAATATTTTGACATTTAGGTTTTCTGTATGCTCGTTTTGACCCTCCCTGACAATTTTCCATTGCTTTGCAAACAAGATTATCATGAGTTTACTACATCTACTGGACTTAAAAGGAATCATTTCAAGTTTCCTTTGAAATTGATGTCTCATGGTTTACTGTGAGCAATACTAATATCGCATCTATTAGCCATTACACAAAGGAGTTCCAGAAGTAACTTTTGGGGTAAAGGATATGTGTTCCCAGATTTGTTTTTTCACTCTGTATACCACAGATATTATATAAGTATTCTTTTGTAGACTTTCATAAGACATACTGATAAATGCAAAGATCTTTTTGGGGAGGAATCACTGCCCTCTGGTGGGAGTGGGAGGGCCATCCTTGCTCCTGGAGAGCTGCTGCTGGATTTGAACCGCCAAGTCAGTGGGCCGTAGTCCCACACTCAACCACTATGCCACCAGGGCTCAGCCCAAATGCAAAGATTTACACAGGTATTTTTCATTGCTAGAAATTATATATTTTGTGTAATTTAATTTAAAAGTATCTGTATTATCTTGTGAAATTGATATGATTAGAAATTAGTTTCATATTCACTTGGGATCTTTCAAATATGTAATATACTGTTTGGGAAATTATAATAAAACCACCAAGAGATTTTTTAAAATAATAAATCCAATCTCTTATCACCAGCTGTTTTTCAATTACCATATTTTAAAATGCCCTTAAAGATTTATAGTTTGCCAATTTCAAAAATACCGTTCTCCAGAAAAAATTGAGCATATGGATGTGATTGCATCATGTCTGTCACTCAAGATTTTCCCTAAAATAAGAATGTCTAAAGTGATGTAATTTCTAATAGTAAAACAGAAAAGCACATTGGCAATATATTTAAAGAAACTTAAATAGATAAAAGCTGATTTTCCCCAGGATTGAAATAAAGTTTCAGTAGATATCTTTTAGAGGCACTAATATAAATGAGAAAAATAGTCTGCCAGACCACAAGGAAAATATATTATTTTGTTGGAAACAAGTTGAAATTTAAAAAAATAACTTAGAAATTCACTGTGAGGTAACAGAACTTAATTTTCATTGTTGCATAAAATGTGGGATTCTGCAATTTAAAAAATTGGGTTAACTTAAAGCACTCCAACTCTGTATGAAAATTTAACATTTTATGAGTATAAATGGTTTTAGTCAATTTGGTATATTGCTTAATGTTTTCTAAGATTATTTTTATAACTATCGATGAGTTCAGAGAATATTAAGAATTTGAAAGTGAAAAATAATATATATGTGTGTATTGGTAAATGCTTTCATTTCATTTTAAAAAAGGAAATTAGATGATAGATAGACAGATAGATAGATAGATGTTAGATAGTCATCAGGTAAAAATTCTAGTTTTTCTATAGCTTTGTTTAAAACAACCAAAAACTCTAATACTAAGAAAAACATTTAACAATTTAGCATTCTATATATTTCAAATAGATCCCATTCTAAGGTAAAGACCCACTGACGTCTCATAGGGGTGCAAATAACTGTGTTTGAACACTAGCCACAACTTGGGAGATAAGACTTGCGGTCTGCTTCCAAATGGCCACAGATCTGAGAACTCTGTAATTCTATTCTGTGTACATCAGGACACCTTGAGTCTGTGTCAATCTGAATGGAGTTAAAACGAAGAGCTGTTTAGTAAATCCAGGTTTCTCTGAGGTATGTAATTCACCTGTTTTTAGATTATAACTCCTACAATACTGTTACCATATGCATAAATATTTCCTTCTTTGCACAATATTACAAAATGACTACAAAAGGAAAATTTTATTATTATTTTAATGACTAAGCTATAATGTTCTCAATTGTAACAGTGTATCGAAGTTACTTTTAAATAATAATATTTAAAACATTTCATTTTTCTCATTTATTATACTATTAAGGAAAGTTTCAATATCAGAATAAAATCATGAAAATGTAGCTAATACTACCAAATGATGATCTTATGTAAAATATGTAGAACTCATGCAAGGTTCTATACTATGGATACATTAAATATCCATAGTACATTTATGATGCACCAGTCACTATGTATGCAGCAAACGCTTCAATATAATGCAAGCTATAAAAGGAGGTGAGGTGAAATTCACATTTTGAAGAATTGCTTGTATGTTGCAAAATAGAATTCAGGAAAATGTAAAGTCATAAATATTAAAGATCATAATGTTTTATTTATGTTTTATTTCTTAGACTGGGGAAAAGTCTTCTGAAAGAAGATTCTTTGATTTACATGTTTGTGCATAATTGGAAGAGAAACTTGTTTGTGAAAATCCGCACAAGGAAGAATATTTTTCCAGTAATCCCAAAGTGATAAAAGTCCACCATGAGTATAATTTCCATTAAATTAATAAGTGAGATATTCAGTAGCTTTGACATAGAGGTGAGAAATTCAGTAGTATTTGATATAAGGTTGAGTCATTGTCCTTAAATTGTTCTGGCTTATGAATTTGAGAGCTTCATTTTCCGTTTAAAAATACGATTTTAAACCTGGTAGGGCTTGGTCAAGGGCCAGAGGAATTATTGAAACCCAAATGAAGGCTTAATATGATACTGGAACAATAGGAAAGTAAAATGAAATAGAGAAAAGAGCTAGGGGACAAAGGGCATTTATACAGATCTAAATACTGGCATATATATGTAAATATATTTATTTATGTATGATGATGGGGAAATAGACAATATGCATATATTTATAGGTTTAGTATTAAGGTAGCAGATGGATATTGGGACTCCACTCAAGTACACCCTCAATACAAGAACACTATGCGCTATTAAACTGGAATTTCATGATGCTGACCCTGCCAACATGATCACTGAAGACAAAGTGTGAGTATAAGCAAATGTGGTGAAGAAAGTGGATGGTGCCCATCAATCAAAATATATAGCATCTGAGGTCTTAAAGGCTAGAAGATAAAGAAGTGGCCATGTAACTAAGAAGCAAAAAAGCCCACATGGAAAAAACACTTCAACCTGTGTGATCACAAGGTGCGGGTAGAATCAGGTATAAGGCATCAAAGACCCAGAACAAAGACTTAAATCTTTGTGAATGGGGCGAGTGCAGAGTAGACACCAAAAGCTTATGTGTTGGCAACTGGACATCCCCTTACAAAAGGATCTAAGGAGGAGATGAGCCAGTCAAAGTGCAGTGTAGCAATGATGAAGCATATCATATTGATATTGATAATGATGAAACCCCCCCACCCCCCACACTATCATGACTCCAATTCTAACTTACATATTTGACTAGAGTAGATCATGTATGCTGGTACAGATAAGAGCTGGAACCAAAGGGAATCCAGTACTGATAAATCCCTCAAGACCAATAATGAGATTAGTGATACCAGGAGGGTAAAGTAAAAGTGGTGTAAGAAAGAGGGAACTGAGACCGATCACAATGATCTATATTTAATCTTCTTCTGGGGAGATAGGTATCAGAAAAGTCAGTGAAAGTATACATTGTTAAGTGTAAGACATGAAATAATAACAATAATTCATAGATTATCAAGAGTTTGAGAGGTGGGGAGGATGAGATAAAAAGGAGCTGATACCAAGAGCTCTAGTAGAAAGCCAATATTTTGAGAATTATGATGGCAGCAAATATACAAATGTGCTTTACACAATGGATGTATGAAGCTATATGATAAGAGCTATATAAGCCCCCAATGAAATGATTTTTAAATGGAATTTTGTTTTTAAAACCTTTAAAGCACCTTACAAATATTTATGAAATGAAAAATATTTATGAAATTAAATATATTTCTATTAAGTAAAGTCATTTTACATTTAGATGCCATATTTACCATTCTGCTTAAAAATATAATCAATGTAGAACATTTAGAGAATGTGAATAAACAAAATATCTATTTTATAATATAAAGATTACAGTATCATTTTTCAGATGACTCCTGCCAATTTTCACTATACAAATAAGCAATCTAGATAGACTTAGTCTCTAGAAGAACAATGTCTTACTGTGTTGCCTTGTCTAAGTGCTTCATTTAGCTTGAGCCACATTCTTCAGCCTTCTTGCATTCACTAAGGGTCAACTGATCAGTTATCTGGAAAAGTGATCATCAAAGATGACCTCATTCATATTCTTGGCAGCCGACATTTTATAGGCTGAAATCCTGAGTTATACATCAATTTGTCATTCATCCTTTATCAGTCCAGCTTGACCAAGATGACCAGGAATGTTTTTAACTTTCTACTTCTAAAACATTTGCTTATTTCCCCTTGGCCAAAACAAGGACACATGATCAAGTTTACAGTCTGGTGAGAGGGGATGATCCAAGGAATGGGATCTAGAGAGGTTGCAATGCTGTGACTATTTTCATGTTCTATTGCTACATTAATTTTTAACTTTCATTTGCTATTTAGTTTATTGAATATGTGATTTTTTAGTAAATTTAAGAGGAAATCAGAAAGTATTGCTTCTAGCCTTCCAGTACATATATGTATGGATTTACTCCAAACTAATGTTTGAACATATCTCTGTCATCAATGCATGCATTAAAATTCTCTCACTAATATATTTGTCTTAATCTCATTCATTGCTTTCACAAAAGAAGAGATCGTTTTTTAATAATGGAAAGGAATGATTTTAAGATTGGTGCCGATATTTCTATTGACCCTCATGCAGGTATCTCTCAAAATTTTTAACACTTTGCCACAATTTATAGCAATGGATCAAGAATTTTAAGAAAATGCCAGAAGACCTGAGAAACAGGTTAAGACATATTTCCCTAAGCCTCAATGAATGACGTATACCTGCATTCAGAACTATGTGGAAGAACATTGCAGACTTACCACTGAGGAGCAGTGTAATTAGAATTTCCCATGGTTCAACATTCTCCATTGTTAAGTGAGCCCATTGGTCTCCTCATACTTTTGGCTCAATGAGTACAAAGCATGGTGCTCAAGTTGTTGATTTTTCAGCTTTTGTTTAATTAAGTTAATAAAGACAATTTTATTTATTTACTTAATTTTAAAATTCTTTTATTGGAGGCTCATGCAACTCTTATCACAATCCATACTAAGTCCATTGTCTGATAAGCACATTTGTACATCAATCGTCCTCATTTTTCTCCTAACATTTGCTTTCTTTTTAAGCCCTCGGCATTGGCTCTTCATTTTTTCCTCTCCCTACCTGCTCCCCCTCCCTCATAAACCCTTGATAATATATAAATTATTATTATTTCATCATATCTTACACTCTCCAATGTCACCTTTCACTCAATTTCATGTTGTCTGTACCCTAGGGAAGAGATTATATGTAGATCCTTAGAAATGGTTCCCCCTTTCTACCCCACCTTCCTGCCACTTTCCCGGTATCACAATTCTCACCACTGGTCTTGAACAGATCATCAGTCTTGTAATCCCTGTGCTCCTGCCTCATATCTGTACTAGTGTACATTCTCTGGTCTAGCCAGATTTATAAGGTAGAATTGAGATCATGATAGTGAGGGAGAAGAAGCATTGAAGAACTAGAGGAATGTTGTATGCTTCATCATTGATACACTGCACCCTAACTGATTTGTTTCATTTCCGTGACCCCTTTGTAAGGGGAAGCCTGTTACCTATAGATGAACTTTGGGTCCCCAACATACACCCTCTCATTTATGATAATAAATTGTTTAGTTCTTTGATGCCTGATTCCTGATCACTTTAACACCTCATTATCACACAGGCAGATGTGTTTCTTCCATGTGGTCTTTGTTGGTTCTGAGCTAGATGGCTGCTTGCCTATCTTCAAACCTTTAAGACCCCAGATGCTGTATCTTTTGATAGCCAGGCACCATCAGCTTTCTTCACCATCATTGCATATGCAAACTTTTGTCTTCAGTGATCTTGTTGGGAAGGTGAACATCATGGAAATGCCAATTTAATTGAACAAAGTGTTCTTGCATTGAGGGAGTACTTGAGTTGAGGTCCAATGTCCATTTGCTGCATTAATACTGAACCTATAAATATGTGCACCTAAATCTATTTCCTCATCATACATGTATATACATATATGTGAATAGGTATATATATATATTTACCTATGTACATGCATGTATTTAGACAATTTTATAAAGTGAATCTTTAAACTTAGACTTACCAATATGATCCTTAAATAAACTTGGAATTACCAATATGATCCAGAGAGAAAGGTCTAATCAAAACAGTGGTTTCCAAGAGGCTCTGCTGGGTCATGTAACTTCCTGACAGGTCAAAAAAAACAATTATGGTGACATTTTGGTGAACACAAAATTTATAATTTTGTTATATTTTCTCAAAGGACATAGGGGCACAATGGGGGGTAATTATAAAGACATTTTAATAAAATGGAAGACTGTATTGTGAGGAAAAGGTCAAGAAAATTTCACTAAGGCCTTATTTTTATGTTGCTATCCTAGAAATTCCTCAAGTACATCAAGAACTTTCCTACAAGAATTTTTTTGAGAAGCATTACTTGTTTACCTTCAGCCCTAATCTTCCCCTCCAGATATCTTTGTGCTAGTAAATTCCAAAGAACAATGAAAAAGAACAAAATGTGCATGCCTGAGGAAGCCAAGATGGCTGTTTGACATAATGTAATTTTAGAAGCATAGAATTCTTCTAGAAATTGTAAGTTGCTAAATCAAAATCACTGCCATCAAGTTGATTCTGGCTTCTAGGAATCCTGTTGAAAGAGTCACTCCTGTGGCTCTCTGACACTAACTCTGTACAGAAGCATGGACTCTTTTCTTTCTCTTGTGTTACTTCTGGTAAATTCAAACAGCTGACCTTGTGGTTATAAGTGCTTCATATGGAATCACCACCTTCAAAAGTATGCAGAATTAGTATGAAGATATGTTCAGAAATCATAGATTTATATTTTATATGTTTATTATCAAAATTTTCCATGGTTTTAGAGCAATACTTTTCTAATTATTCTCTTCTTCTTTGGGTTCAGTATTTACTAAATTTTAGTAGGCTTTATAATATTTTTTTTTTAATTTTTTTTTTGCTTTATAATATTTTAATTTCTTTCCTATCCTGCTATCTTAAATTTTTGGAAATTGTTTTGATCTTACTAACAGCTTCTGGGATGTCTTTTAAATTCTCTCCATTTACTTGTTCAAAAGTTATATTTCCTTATCAACCCTACATTATCATATGTGGTATAATTATTCATATTTTCCTTACTATTGTGCATGTGAAACCATTTATTTATGGTTTAATATTAAAATAACATTCAAATATATTCGCCCATGTTGTAAGTCAGGTATTACAACTCTTTAGGTTCATTTTTAAGGTCTTTGGCAAGTTGTCTCAAGAAAAAAAAGGATTACACATTAACACTGCAATGATATGTTTCCTTCCATTTTCAACACTATTTAAAGATTGAGGAATACAAATAATAATTATATATAAAGTGTTTTAATACATAAAACAAAACAAAATGCAAAAGGGATGAAGAACAGATACAAAGAAAAGGGAGAGAAAGGATAGGAATATACAGATATAAAACAGAAAATTTGACCTTTTCGAAATAACTCTAGGTCAGAAAAAGTGCTTGAGAAAAAAATTCTTCCTTATTTATTATCATAATTATATAATTACTAAGCTAATCATTTTGTAAGTTTCCTGATTCCACCAAGACTGTAATTTCATGAGAAACAATACATTTTCCCTTTCCAATATTAAAATAATTTCCCCCAAACCTGGCACCATGCTGGGCAAACTTCCAAAGACTTAGTATCCTATCTCGTGTTCTTTCTTGCTGTTGGTGTGGTGACAAATTGGTTCAGACTCATGGTGATCTCATGTGCAGCAAAACAGAATGTTGCCACAATCTTCCTGATCATTAGTATTCCTACCCACAGTTGAGGATACGGTATAAACTCATCTCATTTTGTTATAGGTAATATGGTGTTTGCCTGGATTTTTGGTTTGCTTTTATTTTTGTTGACCCTTTAAGATTTTAACAAACATGATATGTCCATTTTCAATGATTGGCTTTTTCTGAAGACATGTCCAAAGTGAGATGCAATGTCACTCTCCTTTTACCATATGATTATTCTGTTCTGTTTCTACTAAGACCAATTTACTCATTTTTTTTTGCTAGTACATGATATGTATATTCAATATTTCTGCCATTGCCCCATTTCAAAGACACATATTTTTGTCTCAAATGCATGTGCAAAAGAGGCAATTGAAAAGACCATTGATTGGGTACACCTTGAAGTGACAGCCTTACTTTTTAAAACTCTATATCTTTCCTACAGCTTATTCTCTTAGAGCAATGCCATATATCTTCTGTGTGTGTGTGTGACAGAGAGAGAGAAATAGAGAGAGGGAGAGAGAGTTTGTTGATGTAATAGTCAAATATCTTTTGCATGATTAAATAAGTATGTTTTCATTTCCAAATTGTATATAAAGTAATTTGCTAGTGTGCTTTCATCACCTTTAAAAACATAATAGTATTATTAATCTACTATCTGTAGAGCTATGTATTTTAAAGGAGTTAGATATTTTATTTTCTAATTGTGACAACTTTGGACTCAATGAGCTCTAGCAGATAAAGAGTGTGAGGACAGCATAGGAGCAGGGGTCAGTCTTTGTTGTGATATATAAGGTCACTATGAATCTGAGCTGACTTGATTTCAAGAAGCAAAAATAAGACAACAATATTACATTCTCTAGTCAGAGATCTATAATTTATTCAACTAGTGTATTTTAAACACTTTGAAATTAAGAAAAGTCAATTTAAGTGTTGAGAGACACATATAAGGCAGAAACATTCCATTCTCAACATTTTATTTATAAGGAAGCATGCTTTCATTTCTCCTGTGCTAACCAACAATACATAAATTAATTCAATAATGAATTCCACTGGTTACAATACTTTTAGCAAAAAATAATGAACCTAATTACAATAACCACAGGCTCTGATTTGAATAATCTACATGTATTCTCCAATTTAGTCTACATCCTAAGCCTAAAGATTAGATATTATAATAACAGATGAAAAAAATAATGGCTTAGAAGGCAAAGTACAAAGGATCCATTTTTCTGCTATTAAAATATACTAACAGCAATGGGCTAAAATACTTAAATATCACACAAATTGACAGATTAACTTTTATTTCTATGTCTGCCCTTTATACACATAGACACATCTATTAGATTTGTTGTTAATCACTTTCACGTTGGCTCTTACTTAAGGAAGCAGCATGAACAACTGAATAAAGCATCTCAAAATCCTGTACCATTTTTCTGAGTGTTGTTATGGTCAAGTTCATTGTGTTATTGTGTAGTGTGGTGGTCATTGAGGTATAATGGTTACTCTCTGGGCTGCTAACCATGAGGTCAACAAAACAGTAGTCCCTTGGTCAAAGTGAGTCTCAGAAACCCACAGGAGCTGGTGGGCCCTGTCTTATGAGGTGCCCATAAGTCAAACTTGTCTCTATGGCAGTTAATTCCATTTGTGTATACATTCCAACTTAGGTAATAATATTCCAGTACTATGACCCACATTATGTGATCAATAAGGGGTTATTGTCTAATTTTTGGAAATAGCTCTCCTTTCTTTTTAGTGTATCTTAGTTTAGAAACCCGACTGAGGCTTGTCCACCAAGATGACCTCACACACATTCTAAACATCAATTCCTGAGCTTCCAGAAACATAGAAAGCACAAGCCACCATAAAACACAAACTGACATATGGATGGTGAAATTTATATTTGGACATAATAAAAAGGATAATTGTTTTTCAATTTAACTATCATCATAATCATGGAGCTGGTTTGTTACAAGTCAGATCTCCTGATAGATCCCACAGTGCTTTTGATTTCATGACTTATAATGGGGCTGGGAAGAACCATGGGGATGCGAGAGGTTGCGAGTTGGGCTGCAATCTGCATGATCAGTGGTTCAAAACCACCAGCAGAGGTTTTCTACAATAAAGTGTCGACAAAAACCACAGGGAATTATTATCGGTCAGTATTGACTCAATGGCAGTGAGTTTGTTTTTTTGTTAATGGGGCTGGAGAATTTCCAAATGTAAAAATATCCTACTTGCTTCTCATTAACTAAGAGAGTGAACTGGGAAAATCACTAATCCAGAGCTATAATCCCCATACATGGTTCTCTTTTAGCAGGTATTAATAGAGGCAGTATCTCTGATGGCACCTAGGCGAAGGCTGTGAGATTCTAGTCACAAATCAGAAGTTGGAACCCAGCAGCCACTCTCTGGGAAAGAAACAGGCAGTTTGTGTGCCCAACAATTACAGCCTTGAAAGTCCTAAGGAAAAGTGATGCTCTTTGCTACAGCATTGCCGAGTCAAAATTCACTTGACGACAGTGTTGCTGTTGTTGTTGTGCATAATAGAGAAGTAATCTCTTTCTTTCCATTTCATACAAGGAAATAGGTAGAATGCATGCCATTGCTGTTGACATAAAGAAAGGATCAATTCAGCGTAAGTAAAAATAAAGGCAGAGTAAAAACGATTGACTCTATAGCGATTGAACGCTTTCTAGATTGCCCAAGACTTTCTGAGATTGCTGCAAACCTATAGAATAAATAAATAAATATATATATAGTTATTCTAGAATACATAAGTTGCGTTTTTCCAAATGAACTATTTCTGATATACTGGTAATAGGGGGAGAAGAGTGAAAAGTTCTAATCAAAATTATTCATAACTGGGCTGAGCCCCGGTGGCATAAGAGGTCGAGTGCGGAACTGCAGCCCTCAGGCTTGGCGGTTCAAATCCAGAGGCGGCTCTCAGAAGCAGCACCTGGTAGCGCCCACGACCACCAGAGACAGTGATGCCCCCCCCCCGCAAAAAAATTATTCATACCTTAAAATTCACATCCACAAAAAAAGAATGTTTATTATTTGTTTGCTTATTGATGTAATTTTTCATAGGTTTATAATTAGTTCTTAATAAAAATGAACAGATAAAATATATATGTAAATAAAAATAATAATATGAAAACATTTCTTATAGGTTAAAGAAAACATTTATAGATGTCGTGTAGTGTAAGATATGACAAAACAATAATGATTGCAGAGTAATGAGGACTGGGGGGGAGGGTGGGAAAGGTTGGAGGGGAAAGGAAGGAGCGCTCAAATCAAGAGCTCCAGTGGAAGGGCAGATGTTGGGAGAATGTCGATGAGGACAGGCAAGTGGGGGCGCTTGACACAGTGTATGTAACTATGTATTGAGCTATGTGTGATGGAAAGCGATGTATGAGTGCCCAATAAAATGATAAATTAAAAAAATTATCTGTATATGAAATTTATTAATTCCTAAGACAATATATAGAAACTAAATTAGCAGATGTACACAGAATATTCATTTTGGCCATGTTCAATCAATGAGTATGAGCTATTTGAAGTGTACTGTAACTGAAAGTGCCAGTACCCATCTCTACATGATCATGGTTATACTCAGAGTACACATAACTTCATTTCAGTGTTTTAAAGCATTTCTAATTAACAGTTTACCTCCAGTATGTCTTTTAACTCATATTCTATAAACACATGTGACATATTAATTTATAGGGGTGATATGATCACCAGAATTTTTGGATCAAAGATCATCAGATTGTAAAAAAGGAGGCCTTACTTTTCAGCATTTTGCAGCAATTTGTACAGTAGGGTACTATGTTCTCCTATGCTAACTCCTTCTCCACTGGGCAGCAGACTGTCTCTCCTGTTTTTAACATCTCACATTAGTATAATACATTTGTTATAAATGATGAACCAAAACTGACTCAGGATTTTTAACTAAAGTTCATCATGTACATTCGGATATAATTTTTGTGTTTACCTTATCTTATGGTTTATTGAAGAAGCTAACAATTCACAAATAAAACCTAGAAAACATTAAGGATACAGTCCTTTTGTCTGAAGCAACACCTTTTCTCAGTCTCCCAACATCTGAGACACCATGACCTCAGCCCTGCCTGGACCAGTCTTATGAAACACCCTTATCACTGATAAATGCCCTATGGGTGTCCAGCATCCTTCCTGAAGACACTCAGATTTTCTCATTCTGCAGCTAGGACATCTGTCTTTCCATCTCACAGACTCAGTGTTGAGATCTCTGGTGACTGCACTGTCCCTTCACACAAGGTTGCTGCCACTGCAAAATCCCAGGATCCTCATGAGTACAATTCTGTCTTCTGCCAGTCATGAGACTGTGCTCCCACTACCAGGATGACTTACTGCATTCCCAGCAGAAAGATAAACTGTCGAATCTCTAAGTGAGGACCCTCTACAATACATCTGCATAGTCCTCAAAAGTAGCTGATGATGAGTTACCTAGGCTATGGCAGGCAGAGGCTTAACAAGAAAGTCTACTTTACTATAATGTTTTATATAGTGCAATAGGTTTTGATGTATTCCTATTAAGATATGCCTACCATAGAGATCAAATGGACAGTAACTAACAAGATTTTGGTTAGTTTGTTGTGCCTAAATTTCACATGAAACTTATATAAAGGAGATTGTGTGGTTATTATATCTAGATAGTGAAAAAAATGACTGTTTTTAACAGTTTGAAATGCTAGAGACAAAAGAGATAATAAATTATTAGTGTATTTAATTCAATTAATAAAATGAAAACAAACATATGCACACAAACGTATTGAAAGGATACTGCCAAAAAAGAGAATCAAGTTAATTTAAGAAAATTCTCACCAACTTCTCACCAACACATATTACCTTAAAGTATTGTGCTCATGTGGATTAGTTTTCTATGAGAAAGAAATAGATTTTTTCCATCTTATTGTCATGGAGCTAAGACTACAATATCCACATTGCAAAGGAAATGTATATTTGTTCCCCTTCCAATTGACTTAAAAAAAGGGATGTCTTACATTAATGAGAGAGACCAAATCAATATGTTTTTCTTTGCCCCTTCCATAATGCTGCATATATCCAGATTCATGGTTTTCTACTGATTTGCACATATACACATCACTAAAATTTTACTTTAAAAGTTATGGTCTTTTGAGTTTGTGATGGATAGGTTTGATATGCCAACATGGCCACAGAAGATTGGTGGGTCTGTTGTGGCGGCACGGCCAATGAATACATTGGATGAATTGACGAGAAGAGATAGGAAGGGTTCGGCAAGTCCCACCCTCTCTCTTGCTTCTGGATCTTCAGACCAGAGGGCTGCCTTGTTTGTCCTGTGCCTCGACCTCCAAGCAACACTACCCGTGGGACACTTAATCGTGGACTGTGTTGCTGTGAGTTGAGGTGCCTTCAAGCCTTACTTCACCATGTTCTTGGGATATACATCTCTTGAGCTGGGGATTGTTGGACGCTGTCATCTGGCTGACTCTTGGCGACCTGCTCTGCTGCTTGCTGCCTGTGACCAGATAGCCTGTGACCAGAATTGCTCTACAGAGGACGACTCAGCGGCCCTCACTACTTGAAGGTCTGCCATTCTTCTAGCTGCCTCACACAAGTGAGTTGCACTGGGCAATCTGTACTGCTTTATAGATAGTTAACTGTTTCTTTCTTATCTTATGTACCTTTCTCTATATATAAATATATAAAAAGAATTGCTAGTGTTCTGACTTTTATTTCTATAAGAGAACCCTGCCTGACACAAGTTTATGCTAGTAAATGTCTCTAATATGTTTTAACAGTACCCAAACACACAGAGTAGGCCAATGGTTCAAAGTTGTTGGATGCCTCTTGTGGGCCCAGGGGCCCTACTGAAGTCGTGGGCTACAAGTGGGACTGATTCAGGCTTTCAAGGTCAGCCATTCAGACTTCATCTGTCCCTCGGAGAAGCATTGCACTCTCTTCTCCCTCAACAAGCCACAGCCTTCTAAACCGGCATTGACAATCCCACCTTTCTCTGTTGTTTAGCTATGAGCCAGAGAGTTGGCTTGATGGCAGTGAGTGCTTGAGTTTATTGTAGATTATCTCTGTGTATGTCAGCAGTCTGGAAGATGAGGGGAGGATATGTCATCTTACATGTTAAGGATGACCGGACATAATGATATTGCATGTCTGAACTATGCATCAAACTATATCTCAAATGCATTGGGGTCAGCAAAATTTCGGTGAATTTTTGTAAGCTATTATTGCACTACGGCTTCAGAGGTAGCAAGAGAGATTTACGGTGGTAACATTCAGAAGAGGTAATTAAAGGTACATATAAAAGCACCACACACCACTAAGTAAAGAGAGCCCATAAAATGAATAAGCAATAATATTGTAATTTATAGTGCCCTTGTGTGTGAATTGTTCAGAGAGGTATTCAGTCAGGTCATTAAATTTAAGTCAGTTATCTTGCATGCCTTAAGCATGGGAAACTCCCACAATGGATAAAGGAGTTGTCCATTTACAGGGAAATTCAAGACCAAATATTCTTTACTAGCTTTAGTTTATCTTACTCAGAGTGCTGATTTCTTTAAATGAAAGAAAATAAGTATGACAATTTTAAAACTCATTTTATTGGGGGCTCATGTAGCTCTTTTCATAATGCACCCATCCATCCATTGTGTCAAGCACATCTGTACATTTGTTGCCACCATCATAAGTATGACACTCTTAATAATGCTTATGCAAATCAATGATTTCCAAGAATAATTGCAAAGTCAAACTCATTAGTAACTTCACTTATTTAGTATTTAGTGGAATATTTAATTTAAGCTAATATTCTGTAGTGGTTCGTATTAATATAGTAGCTACTAAATGAAGTTTACATTTAAATATAAATATACCAAGTAAGTAAAGCCAAAAATTACATTCCGCCATCTATGTCACATTACAAATTCTTAGTATATGCATGTGACTAAGAGTTACCATGTTGGTGCTCCTTGACCTCAAAATTTCTATTAGACTGTGCTGGTGTGCAATGATAAACAGAGTACAAAATTTCTTCCCATTATGTTTTAAAAAGTAATATACAAGTAAATGTATTTTAATAAAATATTGAAAAAATATTTTAATAAAACTATTGTATATTTATTGAGTAACATTATTCTATTATTTGGTATCAATTACTTCATGCAAATTATCAAGTTTGATATAATTTTATGCTTTTATTTATATTATTGAAAGTGATTATTTAAAATACTTATTAGTTGATTCTTCTTTTTCTAGGATTTTGTAGTTTGTAACTTTCTCAAATTATTATTTATAGTTATTGGACATAAGTTAGGACAAGAACTGTATCGCTGAAAATCACAAATACTTGCTTTTTTTGGATTTAAACTATAATCTATAGCATATTTCCTTACCTTTCTCCCCTCACAAACAAAAACATGGCTTAACAGTAACTGAATTGAAACCACTATTAAGCGTCTCAATATAGATTCATTCTCAATTTTTACTTAATTATGAAACAAGATATTAAATATGGAATAAAAACAGTATAGGGGAGAGCAATTATTATACATCAGTGTTCCATGAGTGCTATGAAATACAAAATGGACATAAGGAAATATACTACTGCAAAATTTTAAAACCACCTGATTAATTCACTCCTATGAAGATGATATTTGTTTTGTTTTGTTTTACTTTAGAAAGCCCCTCTTCTTAAAGTTTAGTCCAAGAAACCAACCTTTGGGAGATGGAAATCCAATAAATAGCAATATCAAGCAAAACTGATATTCTAAAGTTCTTTAGCTATAATTATAAAGCATAGACTTTTGTATGGTATTTTTTATATGTTTAGTTAAACAAAGAATGAACACCATGTAAGTTTTTTATAGTTATGGTCATAATGATCTTTTAGTATTTATTTCAGAATAGCTCTAGTGACTTATGGGATAGTAAAGAAATCTATTTCTTTGAATAACCTATATAGCATTTTTTTATTTATCAAACATTTAATGATTTCTGTTCAGTAAAAGGAATTCTGCAAGTCTGCTAGGCTTTTCCATACTAGATCAGTATTTATCACATATTGGGGAATACATGGAAATCTGTTGTTTGTTTTTGTAATTAACAAGTGACTTTCATAGGTTAAGACATGGATAAACTACTGTTCCTCAACACTGGAGTCCAGTTCCTCAACACTGGAGTTATTAAGTTTTGGGGGGGGAGGTTGGTAAATCTAAATCTCTGCTACCAAACCTGTCTGTCCTGTGTATTGCAATACACCTCTTGCTTCTAACCATTAGATGCCAGTACCTCCTCCTCCCCTGTTGTGACATCCAAAAACGCTTTCAGATGTTTGTAAACATCATCTTGTAAGAGACAATATATTCCTTAAGTTGATAGCTCTGGGCTTCGAGTTATTGATAACTCCCAGGAACAAGATCATCACAAAATTATTCCCAATGAACATATTTCATATTGTCAGCAATCTGCCAGATGGAGATATTTTTTTTCCTCTCAGGGGAGACAGAATCAAGTGAACAACTATGACTAGAGTTTACTCTTTAGAATTAAAGACAATTTTAGTAATTGAATTACACTATAACTGAAATTATTTGTTGACTTTTGCTCAGGAGAATGAAAATGGCTACACGTCAATGTGTTCATTCACAGCCAGACCACAGACAACAAGGAAAACATTGCCTTCCAGGGTCCATGGAAAAATCTGCCCTCCTCACTCCAGACTTAGCACAATGCCTTCAAAAAAATTTTCAGTCAAAGAGTTAGCATCCCTTCTCCCCCAGGCAGTCTTGATCTTTCTCATATCAAAATTCCAAGCACAGGTATTTTCAATAAAAGTCATCCTTAGGTAACACTTACAGGTGGCAGTGAAGTGAGACTCTAAAGGGACAATTCACACTCTGATTCAATACTTTACTCTTTGATTAATAGTCTTTTCCTCTCCTGCTTATTAAACTGCTGAAGATAATTTCAAAAAGGTACACAAATCCACCTGAACATCACCATACTCCATTTCTGGTGAAAATCAGGCCGGAGAAAGTTAGTGACATCATTGTGTTCTCTTGCTTTTATTACGGCAGTAAGTGACTGTCCATTATTTTCATTGGGGCATGTTGCTCTAATTAGCTACTCAAACACTTGGCATCACAATTCAGCTTTCTCAGCATTGGTCTGCTTCTGGGAGGTCATGTGCAAATTTCAGGGCAGTGGGAGTGGGAGTGGGAGTATAGGGCAGTAGAAGAGGAAAAAGATGAGTTCAAGCATATGCCCTATAGAATAATCTAAAGACTAAGCCAAAGTAATTATTTTGCAATAAAATTCCACCTGTGGGTTGTAGTGTAAGAACCTGGAACTCAAAAAAAATTGTGTATATCCCCCATTTCAAGTGTTAAATATTGCCGAAAATGGGGAAAATAAATAAATAAAATAAAGAACTGTGATATTTAAAAGGGAGTTCCTTGTCCATCTTATACTTTGTTAGAGAATTGAAACAAAGTGGAAGAGATAGAAGAAGGATTCTAATTGGCTGCTTACATATCACCTGACTTGATTCACAGTTCCGGAAGTTTAGTGAGCCTACAGTCCACTAGGCATGAATGAGAAGAATTCTACAGAAAGAAAGCTAAAGTTAACATTTTGGACATGCCAATCTTCACAATCCTTTGAAATATTTCCTTGACTAAGTGAAAGAGTAGTGGTCAATATCAGAAATAATAGAATAACATGATCAACATAACTTACACTGAAATAACTCAAGAAATAAAGGGAAATTTCAAGCTGCACATTAAAAGATGCTATGGGAGATGGTTGAATGATTTATAAATCACTAAAAGAATTGGGAAAGGAAACAGAATCACTGAACCAAAAGTCCTGATCTAGCTATCATTGCATCACTTACAGAGGGAGCATATGAACAAGAACCAATGGTGCTGAAGGAAGAAGTGCTAGCTGCACTGAGAGCACTAGCCAGGAGCTGAGAGCATGCCAATTGAATTGTTGTTGTAGATGCATAAAGTGCGGGGAACACTTACTTGTATATTCCAGGAGTTTGGGAAGGCAACCAACTGGACCAATGGACTGGACGAAATCCATACCTGTACATTCCAAAGAAAGGCGACCCAAGAGAATGTTCAAACTATACAACAATATCATTGATCCACATACCAGAAAAATTGCCCTGAAGGGCATCCACCCATCACAGCAGTACATTGACAGGAAGCTTCCAGTTTCTGATCAGATCCGGAATTGAACACTGAACGAAGACTATCCTTGCTGACGGCAGATATATATTGGCTGAATGCAGAGGATATCAAAAGCATATGCCAATGTTTTTCTTCCTGTGTCAAGGCATTTGACTGTGTGGATCATAACAAACTGGATAATTTTGAGAAAATTCAGTACACACTGAGTCCATATGATTACTCAAAGATGCCTGCCAGACTTTCACTGTATGCCGTAGCCTCGTCAGAGGTAATGTTCAGAATTCTCGCTGTAGTACAGGGTATGACTAGTGGTAAACCTCATCACCATCATTGAAGGTGGGACTACAGAAACAGGGAAAGCTCCCTGATCAGAAAACATTCTCAATTTGCAACTTTTACAAGATTGAATCTGGGGCTTAAATCACACAGCTAGTTGTGGTTGGCCTATGACTCACAAATATGATACACTCTGTCATAGTCACCAGGGTCTCAATTTTTAATTTAACCTAGCTGCCATGTATCTATTTTCCATCAATCATTGAGGACACACACAGGTGCATTCCACAGTTCTTTATAGACACTTGATAAAACTATTCCTCCCTGGACTCCCCCTCCATATGTAATATCCTTTTGAGCATTCTGCTTGAGGGAGAGCATATTGCTGGTTAGTGGTGAAAAGCTCACATGAATTTTGAACTTAAGACACAAATTTGAATTAGAACTTCCACCATGGAGAATCCCTTCCAAGTACTTTATAATTTAAGCTCTAATGCAACATTAACCAAGCAAACAAACCTGGAAAGAGAAACTACTTAGTAGGCAGATTTCTGCTTTGCACATTCATGTTTTAAATACCTGAGGAGTCCTACAGGCACAGTCAGTAAATGCTCAGTTGCTAATAAATAGATCCATGAAGGAAAATATATCATCATCTACTTTCATAAAAATTACAGCCAGTCTGTGGTTATACTTAATCCTAGCTCTACTACAAGAGCACGTTCTTATGATATGGCCCTCCTCAATATGTGCCCTCATGTAGCAAATGCGGATGATATGGGTGCTATCGCAATCTTTGATGAATAAACTGGATGTTCCCTGCTTCTAGAAAGAATAGCTACTGAGGTTTTAAAAGCTTGCTTTCAAGCAAACATCCATCTAAGAGAGATGTCAATTTATGCCTCCTGAAAGAAGCACATCAACATCTGTGAACGAAGAAATGGAAAATATATTGTGGCAGTCATGTGCTTATGTTAATTTTATGATTAAAATGTGGGGGTAGAGTCTAGCCTGTTAATCTGGAGAGAGCCATTGAGCAGCCAATGAGGCCTCTATGTGGGCATGGCTTTCTCCTGAGCCTTCTGAAAAATCTCACGATATTTCCCTCTTGAAGATGAGAAGCTATCTTCCCCAGTTGTTGGGAGTTAGTTTCAGAGACGATTAATCACAGACAAGATGGCAACGTCTGAGAAGCTGGACGAGCTGGCAGAGAGACCACACAGCTTTGCCCTGATGGAGCCGGACCTCTGAAGCTGGGGTGGCCAGATTGAGACCTCTGCCAGCGATGAGTTGCTTCTGCTTTTGATGGACCCTGAGGCCTGGAAGCGAGGAGCCATGGGAAGACCCCTGCCAGCACCGGGATTCTGCACCCACTGACCTGTGACTTCATGAGTCAGAAGGAGACTTTATAGACTGATTTCGGGCACATGGGTTAATATCGGACTTATGACCTTGAACTGGACTGTGCTGGAATGCCTTCTCAATGTCATATTCCTTTTGTATATAAACCCTTTCCTTATATCGATATGTGTGTCTATGAAAGTTGCTCCTCTAGTCTACCCGGACTGACACAGATATAATCCAAATCCATAAAAGGAAAGGATAGCATAGCTTATATTGTGAAACTTTTATTTACACAAAGCTATGGAAGACAGTGTGAGTATAAAATGAGTCACGGCATATGCACATGTAGTTAGCCTCTAAGGATCCTCTTCTGATCATAACTGAGCATGGGGAATAGGCAGGTTATCAGACATAGTATTGGAGAGATGATTATGATAGATTAAAATGATAAATTTTACAAGGATATACTTTTTTAACAAAACATTTTATTAGGGACTCATACAATGTTTATCACCACCCATGCACATGTACATTGTGCCAAGCACCTTTATACACCTGCTGCTTCCTACTTGAGCCTTTGACATCAGCTTTTCAGCTTTTCCCCTGTCTGCCATCTCCCCCTCCCTCATGAACCCTTGATAAATCATAAATTATTATTATTTTGTCATATCTTACCCTGCCAGTTGTCTTCATTCATCCACTTCTCCACTGTCTGTCCTCCAAGGTTATACATTTTTATGGGTGGACAAAACCTCTTCTTTCTTTCAACGAGTGTCTAGTGGGATCATACTGCAAACTTTGCCCTTAGCAACCCAATATATAACCTAATATACCACCAGGCCTTCTAACAAACTATATCAATTGAATGCAATGTTTTATTTCATTTTTATGTTTATCCAGTTTATTAGAAAGTAAACAGTTGACAAAATGTAAAGGATAAAGGGTTTTTTTTATTCTTTGTCGTTGTTCTCATCACCTCTACACAGTCATGCTGACAACCATATCTCACACTCAGACCACCAACCTCTCTCTCAGCCAGGCAGTCCTCTGGCCTCTGTCCTGCTCAGACAAGTATTACAAACATGGTTAAGCACTGCCAGTGCGCAAAGGGCACCACACTGTGCCAACCACTCTCCAGCCTGAAGACACCTGGCTTAACTCATTCAGTGAACAGGGGAGGCCACCGTTGTGCTGCACAGTCAGTGCTGCCACTCTGCGCTGTCCAGTGACTCTGAACAGCTCCTCTGCAGCCTTCCCTCACAGCACTGGGGAGCACTGAGCTACTGACGCTTCTTCTTTAGTGGGTGTGTGGCTCTCTGCTTCTGCTTCAAAAGCAGCTTACTTGTTATGCTCTGGAATGAAAAGCTGGATGTCCCACGCATCCTATTTAAATGGTTTCATGGAAGAGAGTGTAGAGACCAGCTCTCATCTTACATTGAATAGGGGTCTGAGAGGGGATAGTTTACAGGAGAAACTTTATATGCAAGAGAGTTAGCTAAAGTTAGGGCACAGAGGTCCCTGCAGTATAGACTCTCCTGGTCCCAGTACTTTATTAGGGCTTACATACATTCCCTGCCCACAGCCTGCAACACGTGACAGGACTACGCAAAGAGACTTGAAAACTTGAAGGTTGACCAAGAAGCATTAACACATCAGCCTGGTTATTCAGAGACAGAGGGGGAGGATGATGTTGGGAATGTGAAGCCACTGATAAGTTGGCAGATGGCTGAGTTTTGCAGCTTTAGTAAGTGAACAGGAGGCATGTGTCCGCTTGTCTCCAGGAGAGAGAAAGGCCGTCGTCCATTGCTGCACCCGCTTCCATGGTTTAGCCATCAGCATTCTCCCAGGGGTCATGAATCACGGAAGGTGTGGTCCTTCCTGTTTGCCCACAGAATAAGCAGCTTTCCCCACAGTCTAACCTAATGATTTGGTGGGAATTACAAAAACTTCAGACAAAAGATCCATATCAAATAATCTCTCTTTACTGCAATTAATTTATTCTTTTTCTAACAGTTTTATTGGCTTAGAATTCACAATTCATATATTCAACAGTTCAATCATATAAGATGTGTTTATTTTTATTTTATTGGGGGCTCTTAAAGCTTTTATCATAATATATATCTCTATATATACCCATTTTGTCAAATACATCTGCACTTATGTTGTCATCATCTTTTTAAAAACATTTTCTTTCTACTTGAACCTTTGGTATCAGCTCCTCAGTTTTTCCAGAACCCCCATCATCCCATGTCCCTTTGATAATTTATAAGTTTCTTTATATTTATGTCTTACACTGACAGCTGTCTCCTTTCCCCCACTTTTTCTCTGTCCATCCTCCTGGGAGGGGGTTCTATGAGGCAATTGTTGTGATCAGTTTTCCCCTTACTCCCAACCACCTACCACCTTTCTTTACCCTCCCAAATCTGCACCTCTTATTGAAGCTGAGGGGTTTATCTGTTCTGGATTCCCTGTGTGGTGAGATCTTATCTGTACCAGCTTACATGTTCTGGTCTAGCCAGATTTGTAGGCTAGAATTGGGGTCATGGTCATATCAGTGGGAATGAGGGGAGCAGAGTGGAGACCTAAAGCCCATTAGTAGTCATTTGCAAACCCCCTGACAATAGGGTCACAATGAAGGGTCAAACCTGCAGGATGCAGGAGAGCACCCATGAAACACACAACCTTCCTCTAGTTTTTAATGCTTTCTTTCCCACCCCCCACAATCATGACCCCAATTCTATCTTACAAGACAAGTTTTGCATCAATTTATTTTACCACAGAAAGAAACAATGAAGATCTTCCATACAGAATGAGTAAAAGTGATATTCAGGTTGAGGAATTTGTTTTCAAACTCATTGGCATTGATCTGGTTTCTCAATGGAACAGAATTGATTTGCCCCAATTAGGTCTTAGGGTGTTTAGGTAAAGGCAGGATCCGACAGCTTCATCTCTCTGGTTGGTGGGAGCCACTAGCTTTGCAGTTTGCAGCTAAATGATAACCCACGACACCACCAGGAGTGTATCCTCAATTCACTGCCATCGAGTCAACGTTGACATGTAGTGATGTGCTGCAAGTTTCTGAGACTGTAGCTGCTTCCTGGTAGAGAATGCCCAATCTTTTTCCCATGGGTCTGCCATTGTTCTGATGTGCCAAAAACACAGGTCACAGCCCAATGCAGAACCCCTCCACCACCAGGCCTCCAGAGGATACCGGAATCAATTGACAGCAAAGGATGGCAAGCTTTGAAATAGTGATAGCTCTTACCTGGTTCTTGCTCTCTGGAAATGCAAGCACAATTGTATTGCGTTACGCTAGAGAAGGAGGCAACTGCTGAACTTGAGGATGCTGGGATGACACTGAAGCCTGTGTGGAAAGAGATGGAGTCTTTCCGCAAAAACACACCTCCAATCGATCAGTCTTGTGAACTGACCCTCTCAGAAGCAGATCTTTCAGGCTGCATTCTTCAAATGTGAGCAAGTCTCAGATGATCAGCTTTCCTGCACCCCAGGAGCAGTGCTCTTCCCGAAGCAGACAGCAGAACCACTCCTGAATCCCAGACACAGGAAAATAGAGGATGTTCTTTATGTTAGGAAACTCAATTGTGGAGTAATCTGTTTCAGTTAGTGACATGGTCGATTAAACATTGGGCTTTCAACTGCAAGGTCCACCATTTGAGTCTCTCAGAAATCCTTCATGTAAAAGATGGCGGATTTTTCTCCCCAAAATACCTGTAGTCTCAAATAGGGGAACTTTGTGTCTGCCCTTTAGACTTGGTCAGAGTCAGAAATGACAGTGAGTCCGTTTTTGATCATGCTTGTTTCAACAATAGTAAACATTAATGCAGTGAGGATTGAAATCTACGTGGAAGATGAATCCACTCTTTGCTTTAAAAATGAGCCAAGTGTGGTGAAAGTGTATGAAATTATTGGAGAGAGAAAACATCATGTTGGAGAAATTGAAGAAAAATATGTATGATTTTAAAAAGGTATACTTATTGAAGAGATACAACAGAAAAGGGAGAAGGTGCTGGTAGTAATTGTGAAAATGTAATTACTAAGAACAAAAGCAAAATGAATAAGAAAAACTCAATAAGACAAGAAATAAATCTTTTGGGGTCACATTCATAAGGAATATCAAAATCAAAGACTAAACTTTTAAAAATATAATTATTGCTGGTGTTCATGTTGTTAAACCTTATCAGTCTAGTTTTTCCCATCGGGTCTCCTATGCTGTAATTGTTGCAGAAACGATCATCAGGTTTTCGTGTTGTACACACACACACACACACACACACACACACAAAATGTGGGCTCAACCTGCCAACAGTGGCCAAGCACTTTAACTGTTGAGATACCAGGACTAATTGTATTGTCATTTGGAAAAGAAATAAGTATGGGAATGAAAGGTGAGCAGAATCTACTGCAAGTACTTAGAAATGAATGGGAATTAGAAATCAGACCATTCCTGTGCAGACCAAGGATGTCCAGCAGACTTGGTTTTGAAGGTACTTGGACTGAACAGTTTATTGGGAACAACGAGGGCTTGCAAGACAGAAATGCTTAGTAGACAGTTGTTAACACAAATATGGATTGAGAGGGAGAAAGTTATTCACTTCATCATAACATTAGTCTATAAATAAGCCCAGAGTAAAATTGAGAACCCTACTAAGAGTTAAAAATTAAAATTAAAAGGTGGCCAAATATAAATCTTCACCTATGATTTTCTTATTTTGTAACAGATCAAAGAGTACTGTTTTCTATACCTTTCAGCTAAAAGAATATGGGCCACATTGAATGGATGCTCTTTGTTCAATACTACAAAATAAAAATAGGACAAAATACATGCAAAATATGAAAATAGCCTATTATTATTTTGTTGTAGTGCAATGATATATCACTTTCCTATAATAAAATACTTCAGAATAGTAGCAAACAAAAAAAAAACAAAGAAAAACTCTACCATTAGAAAAGTAAAAGAATGTTGAAATTTGCATTTTTAAATTGATACAGTATGGCACTCACCCTTCACAAATGTTCATTTGTCCCAAGTAAATGTTAAAAGTTTAATGGACCTTCCACCATCCACAGAACTGTAGCATTCCTTAAACTATTTGCAATACAAATATCAATATTACACTTTGACAGATATTTGCATTATCTTTATGATTTCTTTCAAATATAATATGTCAGGTAAATCATGAAGTAATAAAACTCATAATTCTAGTGAGAACATTATTTAATGATATTGAATTAACAAAATACTTACATTGCTATTGTTGCAATATTGGTAATATATAATCTTAATAATTCTAATGAAAAATATGCTCAATTTCACTAAGGATATTATTCACTTGATGATATATGTTCAGAGTAATGCTATTCAGAGTGTATTAATAGATGTTTCAAATGGATAAAATACATATTTCTTACATAGACGGTATTAAGTACAAAATGCAGTGTCATTCTTGTTTGAACTTAGAACTTTGCTGCTATACTATTATTTTAAAAATATAACTTAAGAAACCACTGTTATGCAAGTTTATTTACATAGAAAACTGTCTCAGATGCAAAGAATGAATGTTTCAGACATTGGTCAGGGCTGAAAAATTCCCCCGTCTTCCTGACTAAGACCTGAGACCCTCCTTCTCTTTCCCCCACCTCTCTCTGTCTTGTCTTTGTCCTTGCCCGAGGCAGTGAGACAGTCTACAAGGTTCAAATCCCAGTGTGCTAGTGACTTACTTTATTACATTTTTTTATAAACAATTACCACCTAAACACAGGCTGGTGCCCTTGAGTCTGTGTCTGAACTGACGAAGGTCATTTTCTCCTTTTTCTAGGCTTTTAGTAGAAGTTAAATTTTCTTTATAAATATCCCAGGACAATTAATTTCAATATAATTGGGTATTATAAAGTTTATATTATCTTATCATATAGCTTGCAACAGAATGTAATTGTTGAAAATCAACCCTAATGACTTTCAATTGTTTTAATGTAATGGGGTGTATACATATAAATGGGCTACAGATATTTTGAAATGCATTACAGACATATTTATTTTTACCAATTTGAAACTTTGCACTTGGTGTCATATTAGGAAGATCAAGTCTTAGATCATATAATTTAAATTTGCTCAATATGCATCACCTCTCCTTAAAATGCACATTTTATTTATTCCATAGCTATAAAACTGAAATTTTTTTGGGGGGGCATCACTGCTCTCCGGTGGTGGGAGTAGGAGGCCCAGCTCCACTGCTGGAATTGAACCTCTGTCCCAGTGGGCCGCAGTCCTGCGCACAACCACTACGCCACCGGGGTTCAGCCCTAAAACTGAAATTTTATTAGTCCTAAAAAGATGTATTTATTCATTAAATTCACATAAACATTTGAGTTATTTTGAAATAATTAATAATCTTTATAAAGCTTGGATTATTCAAAAGAATGTGGACCCTGATATTTTTCTATAATTAATGCTCAGAAGTATAATTTTTTTTCTTAAATTGAAGAGAATTTAAAATAATTTTAGATTAACATCAAAGATTATAGTCATCTATTTGAATTACAGCTGAACAAAAAAAACCCCCAAAATCCTCATAATTGCACCAATCATCTATATTGTGATAGAAGAGAAGACTAATGTTATCAATAATTTAATTTTACTTGGATCCAGAATTAATGTTCATAGATGCAGCAGTCAAGAAATGAAATGAAACCATGTATTTCATGTAACACATTTTCGGCACATTACCGCTTTAAAGTATTAAAAATAAAAGATGTCTGCTGAGGATTAAGGAACACCTCATCCAACCCATACCATTTTTATTTGCCTCATATTTGAAATCTGAACAACGATAAAGAAGAGAGAAGACAAATTATAGTGATGTTGAAGAATATGTAGGATCACATAGACTTCTAGAAGAACTAACAAACCTGTTTTAGAAATCCAGCCGGAGTACACGTTGGGAGACTGGTGAGACTGTCTCCTGGGCGTTGGTGAACATATGAGGAGGGACTGGACCCTGGAGAAGGACTTCATAGTAGGTCCTATGGAGGGTCCGGGAAAAGGAAGCCTCACAATAAAGGCGAGTGACAGGAGACTCAAACAGAGCCACGACTGTGAGGCTAGCACATGATTGCTGACGAATGTAGTGACATAATGAACAAATGTCTCACCAGAACATGTCTTTCTTTTTATTGAATCTGCACTTCTCCCTGGCGTCGAGCTCACGTGAACTCACACAGACTCTATGGGACAGGGTGGAACAACCGCTTGAGGTTTCCAAGACAATAGATCTTTCCAGGCCTAGACATTCTCATTTTCTCCCACAGAGCAGTAGGTTCTTTTGAGCTGCTAACCGTGCGGTGGGCCTTGTCACAGCCCCGCAGGGCTCCAGTGTTCCGAAGGAATGCAATGCACACTGGCATCCAATCCGTGTACTTCAGCACATAAGCGAGTATACAATAAACATGCTATGGCGATTTGATAAATGCAAAGATTAGATTTGTTAAAATTCAACATCTGTTTATTATAAGTAATTCTTAAAAACAAAAACTAGAAGTCATGCAAAAGCTTTTTTTTGTCTTTTGTCTTTTTTTTAATTTATTTTTTTAATTTTATTGGGGGCTCTTACAGCTACTAAAACATTCAGTACATCATTTGTATCAAGCACATTTGCACACATATTTCCACATACATTTCCCAATATTTTCCACCTGAGCCCTTGATACAAGCCCTTAGTTAACAGCACACTTATTGAAAAAAAAACAGAAGGCATTTTCCCTAAAACAGGTGAATATTGCACACATTGCTCTTTGCTGATGTATTTTCTAATAGGATAAGGCAAAAAATAAAAAGCAGGGAAAATAATCAAGAAACTGTCATGCTACAGGTTCCGGGATTTTCAAGGAGAAAAATCACACACACACACACACACACACACAAAAAAAACACAACCAACTTACAGAAATGCTCAGCGCACAAAATCCATATTTAAAATAGCAATATATCACTTCAGATTCTCAATGAACAAATGGAACTGAAAACTAATATAGCCAATATTATGTATAATGGTACCAAAATCTACATTCAAAAGTCTGATTGTTGAAAACTATAAAACCATTCATCAAATAAATCAAAGAAGCCCTACATAAATGAACTATATAAACTGTCCAAAGATTGGAAAAGTCACCAGCATTTTATTACGACGCTTCTCCACATTTCTGCCTATATATCTAAAACAAAAATTTGAAAATGCTTTTTTGTGGAAGGTCAGAAACTAACATTTATATGAAAAGGACACAGAATAACCAAACTTCATAAAAGCAAAACAAAAAAGGAACTTTTTCACGTCGAACTTGGTATAAAATTGCATTAATTCAGAGACTGAGAAATCTAAGGGACTGTGTCAACTTTAGGAGGCCAGATTTTTTAATATTTTGACAGTTATTAATACCCAATAGTGAGATTTAGCTTAATATATTCATCCCATAATAAGCTCTGCTATAAGCAGCCAATAAGCTGCAAGGAGATTTGCATAGAGGATGCTGCACTTTTACTCAGGAGACAGCTCTGACTGGCTTCAGCAGTTGAAAGGGAGTGTCTGCAGAGACATGGTCTACTTCCAATGTCAATGAACAATGTAGAAACGCTAGCTTGCCTTCTGCTGCATCTGGATCCTACATTTGACTTGTCCTGACCTCTCCTTCTCTGACGTGATCCAGAGGCTTATAGTATTGCCTTTCAACTTGGGAGTTGGCAGCAGCCTGCCCTATTACCTGTGAGCATGCTGTCATTTGCACCACAGACTTCGAATGCCTGCAATGCTAACAGCGTGAACTATTTTTTTTAATAAAAGCATCTCTCTCTCTCTCTCTCTCTCTCTCTCTCTCTCTCCCTCTCTCTCTCTCTCCCTCTACACACACACACACACACACACACACACACACACACACACACACTGGTTTTGATCCAATCCAGCTTAATAGAGACAATCAAATAGTTCTCACTTACTGCTATCAAATTGATTTGGACTCACAGTTCAATATACATAAAACTCCAAACCAAACTCACTACCATCAAGTCACAGCACTCTTGGAAACTCACAGGGGCAGTTGTGTCCTGTCTTACCAGACTGCTATGAGGTGGTATCAAATGATAGTAAGTTTGGCATATATATATACACACCCACATATATCACATTATTTTTAATCTGTATTTCCCATGCCCAGTGATACCTGCTATTCTATTTTGCGAGATAAGTTTAATTTGACATGGTGACATTTTTCCTTGATAATTGCTCACCAAATTTGCTAAAGATGTATAAATAAATAGTTTTGTTTTATTTTATTTTGAAACATAGTTATATATTATGAAATATTATTTTGAGGCTTATTTGAAGAGTTGGAATGCAAATATAAACCAATGTCTTACTTCTGCTAGTAGTTTTTTTTTTGACATTACAGAAGACATGTACCCCAGGTGTCCATTTTCCTGAAATACATAGGTAGGGTAGTCGCACCATTGACAAAATATTTAGTATTCAGGTCGCAGGTACTATGTGTTTAGCTTGAGTCATGAAACACTGATTTAAATTCTTAATGAACTTGCTCTGCATGGAGGATCTTAGTTGTAGTCTTCGTATACACTTGCAACCCCAACATTGTGACTTCCAGTTAGAGTTATGTTTCAGGGTACTAGTGTATTCAAACAACCTTATCCTTCGATAATTTTTTAAATATACAGTGGAAAGTCAATTTAAGCTGCCTCCTTGTAGTTAATTTGGGAAGATTTGGACTTTCTTTGAATTTATGAAATCACAGAATACCCATAAAAATTGAAGCACAAAAGGATAGGAAGCAGAGAACTAGGATTTTGCACCAGTCAGAACTTTTCACTGGAATTACAGTCAACAATGTCCAGTAATTGTGCTCTGCTACCTTACAATTTTAGAAGCCAAAGGTTATTAAAAACTCTTTGTCAATTATTCCATAAAAGCAAATATGAAAGAAGTAAAGCAATTTTAAATGTTGAAATTAAATAAAAGTAATTTTCAAACAGGATAAAAAGTCAAAAGGAATTCTGTAAAATCACAATACTATTGGCACTATCAAGTCCTTTCTGATCTCTAGTGATCCTATGTATGACCAAATAAAAGAGACTCAACCCCACCCCCTCCTCAAAATGATCCCTATGTGTGAGCCCCTTGTTGCAGCCACTGGGTCAATCCATCCCAGGAGAGCCTTCCTCTTTTTAGCTGCTGCTCCACTTTACCAAGCATGATGTCATTCTCCATGCACTGGTCTGTGTTAGTCTGGGTAGACTAGAGAAACAAATCCATAGCCACGCATGTTTATAAGAGGTTTACATACAAGAGTAATTGAACATTGAGAAAAAATTGCAACCCAGTCCAGTCCAAGGTCATAGGTTCTTATGTCTGATAAGAATCTATAAGTCCTTTTCAGACTCAAGAACACAGGCAGTGACACCAGGACAATCACAGGCCAGTGGGTGCAGAGTCTTGTGTGTCCAGTGGCATTGTGAGTATCTCAGTGCTGGTAGGGGTCTCCCCATGGCTTTCCAACGTCCGGGTTTCTGGCTGCATCAGGGTAGGTCCATGTGACTTCCCTTCAGAGATGTCTCACAGATAGCCAGTCTCATTGGTTGAGTGTCTCCTAGGAAGTGAACTGAGAGAGACAGTGTCTCCACCTTGAGTAAGGAATTAGCACATTTCCCAGAATTCTCAGGAAAAAACCATGCCCACACAGAGGTCTTCTTGGCTCTCTCCAGATGGACAGGCTAAACCCTACGCTCTTAATCCTCAAATTGACATCAGATTAGGTGACTACCCCAGGGTCTCTACTGACAACATACAGAAGTATGTAGAACCAAGTTTTCTCTCGTTGCCTCCAAGGAGCACTCTGACCATATTTCTTATTTATTTTTCTAGTCTTCCTGAGCAAGTTTCTTTTTTATTTTTTTGCTGGGTGTCAAATTATTGTAGATAAATTTGGGGTTTGTTTTTCTTTTAATAAAAGCACTTCAATGGTTCAGTCTATAAAATGTTGGGCTACTAACCACAAGGTTGGCAACTCATCATATGCATTTGGCAAAATATGAGGCTATCTACTCCCATAAAGAGTTATGGTCTCAAAAATCCCATGTAATAGTACTTATTCTGTCCTATATGGTCACTTTTATTGAATATCAGTTTTCCTAAGGTTTAAATAATGAATAATTTTATAGCTTATTGATATTGGGTAGTTATTATGGAAATATTCCAAGACGGTCATTTAGTAGAGTTGTAATTTTCAAAGAAATAAGTAGAGCAAATAGAAGAATATATACAAATGGAGACAGATACAATGGATAAGTCAAAAGGGAACTAATGAAAGGCACAACAGAATATGACTGGGATAAATCATGAGATACAAATAATCCTCGGGCTGAGCCCCGGTGGCGTAGGTGGTTGAGTGCAGGACTGCAGCCCGTGGGTTTGGCAGTTCAAATCCAGTGGTGGGTCTCAGGAGCGGCACTATGTAGTGCCCACAACCACCAGAGACAGTGATGCCCCCCAAAAAATTTAAAAAATAATCCTCATAGATTTCAAACTTTAAGGAAAGTTATACATAGTAAAATCTGCCATAAAAATAATGATCTAGTCATATGTCAGTACTATTGCACCATGGAGTTGATTTCCACAAACAATGAATCCATCTGTAGAACAGATCTACTCATAGGATTTTCATTTCTGTGACCTTTTGGAAGCAGATTATTATGTCTGTTTTCAAAATGTCTCTGGATGGATTTGAAACATCAACCTTTGACTTGTTGAGTTTTCAAGAAAACTTCTGCCTCTACTAGATGAATCTGGGTCATTACATAATCTGGGTAGTTACTTAAGAGTAAGTGCTGTTTAACCTGCCAATAAGTTCACAGCTAGACAACCTCATTTGGAGGCACTGGGGAGATAAATAGCTCACAGGAGGTGGGACACATGATCACTTTTTGCAAGACATGCAAGCTGACCAGACACATGGAACTATACAAGGGTCCCGGAGCCGAAGAAGCTATGTGGAGAACACTGCCAGTGCTAAGATGACTCTACCACTACTGGATCCACTAGACTTTCCACCCACTGGTCAGTGAAATTCCTGCATTAGGTATCATTTCATGTGTTTCATGGGTTTTAAGGGAAATTTATAGATGGGTATTGGACATATGGGCTAATATCAGACATACAGACTTGATCTGAACTGGGCTAGGATCTTTTCCTGAATGTATAAATACCCTTCATATAAAACTCTTTCTTATACACGTATGAGAGTCTCTATGAATCTGTCTGTTGTCTACCCAGACTAATACAGCATCTAAATTATAATACTTAATAACATTATAAAATAAGGTGATAGAAGCCAAATATTATCAGAGGAAAATTATGACAAATTTATACCATAGAGTTCAGACAATAATTCACAAAGCCTTCTTAAGACTAAAGATATTTGGGCTGAGCCCCGATGGCGTAGTGGTAGTGCGCGGGACTGCGGCCTACTGGGACGGAGGTTCAATTCCAGCAGTGGGGATGGGTCCACTACTTCCACCGCCAGAGATCAGTGATGCCCCCCCCCCAAAATACTAAAGATATTCACAATGTAATAATATGAACTTGAATTAATGCTGTATCTGGATGAGATTAGTTTACAAAATATTGCTTTTGGTACAACATAAACTTAGAGCTAGAAAGTATGTAAATATATATCTATACATATATATATGAGATAGAAGAAAGAAGTGACAAAAATATGATTCACTATATTCCTTTACATTCCTAACAATATTCTACTTTAATAGTGAAACTAAATATTACCTATCAACAGTGCCCTTTGAAATAGAACTGGAATTTTCACAGCTTTCTCCTTTCCAATTTAACATTTATCAGATAGTGTTCTTTTCTATGTGCCCTATTTTGCTCTGATAAAGGTAAAATATCGGCTGAGCCCCGGTGGTGTAGTGGTTGTGCGCGGGACTGCGGCCCACTGGGACGGAGGTTCAATTCCAGCAGTGGGGCTGGGCCTCCTACTCCCACCACCGGAGAGCAGTGATGCAAAAAAATAAATAAATAAATAAATAAATAAATAAAGGTAAAATATCAGCTTATATATAATTTTCTGATCACAACTATAAGGAAATTGATTGCATGATCATTGTAAATAAGTGGAATGATTGGTATAGCCTATGGATTCCCACCCTAGCCTATGTTCTGTTCCAAAGTTGACCCTGAATCTTATTTGGGTTGACAATGTGGAGCTTCTCCTTTGTTCTTTTCCACAGAAGAAGTCAATCTTATTCTAGTATATTCAACATTATAAGTTTGCCACTTATGTTATTGAAAAACAGAATACTACATTGAAGAAATCATTGTTCTTATAAAATTTTATCATGCAATATCCAGATTTATTTCTACCAATAAGGCCATATTTTCCAAACACTGATTCTTGTGTTTTTTTCCAACTTCCATATTCCAATTACTAGTAATTGTGAGTGTACCTTGATTGTATATTTGATCAATTTCAGAGTAATTCAATTTGTAGAATTCTTAATTTCTTCCTCATTGACTTTAGTAGTTGATTCATAAAGTTGAGTAATACTTTCATTTATTAGTCTTCCTTGACAAAAGCACCATTTTTTTACAGATAGCATTGTTCTTCAATGTAAATAGTTAAATGTTCTTTTTTGACCATAAACATAATGCTATCCTTCCTGAATTTGTCATTCTTGACACAATAAACTATGCAATTGATTCAGTTTGGCTAATATTAGTCAATTTCACCATATTTATGCCTAGCATTTTTATCTCTTTGCTTTGCATTTCAATTTTTGAAAGACTTTCAATTTACTTAGATTCATTCTTTGTAGGTTACACATTCTGGTTATTTAGGGATTTCTGCATTTCCTCTCATTACTGTCTTTTCTTTCAGAAGGTGAAGGTCCTGAAAGCTTCCCTTCATTTTTCTCACTAAGATCCACTCTACTGTGAAGAAGCAGCTTTTCCCCAGCTTTATTTAACCCAAGGACCTCATCTTTCCGCACTCATCAGACAGAGTTCTGCTGAGATTCCAAGGATTTCAATGAGGTATCATTCAGAAGTGGACTGCATATTCCTTCATCTCACTCTATTCTTCATCTGTCCACGATGGGTCACCCTACTATTATTTGAAATGCATGGGGCATACCTTCCAGCATCACAGTGGTATGTAAGCCATTACCCTGAAATCAAATATCTTAAATTGCAATTCTATATCCTGAAAGAAGCCCTGATCCCACTGTAGGTTAGATATTGGGCTATTAAACACATTCAGTGGTTCAAAGGCACCAACAACCCCTCAGGGGAAAGATGAGACTCCCTGCTCCCATATCAAGAACTTGAGTCTCACATAAATGAAATCAACTAGATGGCAGTAGGTTTAGTTTCAGTTTAGTAAAAGTTGTAAAGAGCAATTTCTCCTTGTTATGCTAATCTTTGCGCTCAGATTTTCAGTATTACCATCAATACAATATTTCTTTAAACCTTTAAAGAAAAATCTTCAACCCTGCAAACTTTAAAATGTTATTTTGTAAGAATATATAATTAGGAGAAGTAGTCACAAGCTTCAAAATCACACTGCTGCTCTGGTTCTCAGAAGTGGGTGATTGGTCATGCCTGGATGATTATTATGCTTATTAATATTCATATGTGATTTTGATTATAGTACATTTAAGCTGTGTTACTAGGAAATGTCTAAGGAATAAGATAATTGTCTAAGTTTACTAAAGGAAAAACTGCAGGAAATTGCCATATGTTTTAAACAAAAACTCTTAAGATATCTGATCCAAACTAATCTGTCAGAAAAAAGTATGGTCTTTTCTGTTATTTAATAACTAATAATGCATAGAAAACATTTTAAATCTCCTGTCATGTTTATTTCAAATGATTACTATAGTGTCATCCTTTTTGCTTGTTTGTTTGTTTGTTTTTGGGAGAGGGCATCACTGCCCTCTGGTGATCGTGGGAACCACCCAGCCTTGCTCCTGGAGATATGCTGCTGGATTTGAACCACCAAGCCAATGGGCCACATTCCCGCCCTCAGCCACTACGCCACCGGGGCTCAGGCCCTGTTGTTTCATTCTTAGAATTAATTTTTTAATCTTGAAATCATAATACAGCTTTCTCTAATGAAGAAATAGCTTGACTTATTACACTAGGTATATTGTTTTTCTTATTTGGCATACCAAATTGTTTGTTTATTACTGTGTTTCAAATCACCCTAAAGTATAGTAGCATAAAATAATGCACACTTTTATTATCTCATAGTTTCTCTATGTCAGCAATCTAGGCCCTGCTTAACTAGGTCATCTATCCATGACCTTCCATAAGGTTTCAGTCCAGTTGTCACTATAGTGTACACACTCTTCAGATGATTTATCTCTGGCAGAGTCCCTTTCACCTCCAGCAGCAATTATTGACCCAGGCAGTACAGCACTGGCCACGGGAATCTCAGAGTTGCCTAGTGCTGTTATAACCAAAGATACAAGTTGGCATATTTAAGTGACCGATTTTTCTTTCCTCACAGTTGGATAGGATACATCTCCAAATTGGGAGTTACAACTGTACCAATTTTTTTTTTCTGAGTTTCTTTCCAAATTTCTTTTGTTTACTGGAAATTCTTGGTGCTCTTTTACTTGTAGATAAATCTTTGTTTAGTTCTTGTTGTTTGTGTAAGTGTCTCTTTGCTTATTTTATCCTTTTGATGAGAAATCATTCAAAAATTATTAGACTTCAGACCCACCCTATTCTGATATGGTCTTATTAGTATAAAAAAGCCTTCTTTCCACACATGCCTATAATTACAAATATATAAATAGGGACCGAAGCAAAATGTTTGTGGGAGCAGCTCATACTCAGGCCCCCCTAAAGGAAACTCACTCGCTTGCAGTTGATGCTGACTGGCAGCGACCCTCTGTGGATTCTCAGACGGTAACTGAACAGAGCTGCTGGCAGTTTCAAACCGCCTGTCATGCAGATGACAGACCAAGCCCTAACCACTACAGGGCTCAATAAAGACTAGCAGCCTCGACTCCTCATTTCCTGTTGGGAAAGTGGACTCTCAGTTTCTTGCCATTCACCCTCTCTCCTATACCATTTTAGGAGTTAGTAACATGTCTCCTTGCAAGAGACAAGAGTCCTAAATGTTCAGAGTGTAATCATGGAAACAACACAAGCTCTGCCATTTTCTACTGACTCCGGGACCAACTTAATGGAATAAAAGCTCCAAAGGCTCAAGGAACAGGTGTCATTGTGGACTATGATAAAGTTAATTTACCACACACAAAAGGAGGAGAAAATTAAATCCCTTTAACATCTACATTTGGGAAAAAATGGTAAAATGTATATCTAGTTAGTAAAGTGCTGTATGCTCAAACATCCAAATAAAGAATTTCAACTGATTGCCAATATGATTTTTCCAAGCCTATTATGATTGAAAGTGCCATTTTTCCTTGTAATATTTTCTCAATTAAATCTATTCATCTGATTAAGTTGTTCTCAGACAAAAAGTCAGATTCTGGGAAAGAATCAGCAAAATGATTGTCTTCTAAATTGGGTACATAAATTTCCCCACCAGAATGCTAAAAATGCAGATCCTTTAAAAAATTCTATGGTTTTTAATAAAAATATGAGAAATAAGCAAACCATTTTATAAGTATAGCAACCTTATGTTTAGAAACATAAATCTATATTTCTTGCATGTGATTAAAACCTTACTAAATTATTTTACATAGTTACTCAAAATTAGACCTCATAAGAATCTTATAAGATATATACTAATATTAACCCCATGTTAAGGATTATGAATTATAGGCCAACATGGAATTAACTTTCTTGTTTCATAAATGTTGCTTGACACATAGCAGGCAGACTTTTAATTCAGGTCATCTGGTAATAAAGAGAAAGTATGTTTTTTTTTTTTAATTCATTTTATTGGGGACTCATACAGCACTCATCATAATGTATACATACATACATACATACATACGTTGTGTCAGTAGTTACATCTTTTCTGGGATGGGGTGGGGTTCTTTTTTTTTTTTTTTTTTTTTTGATTTGTGAGAAGTAAGCCAGTTTTATAGGGCAAGCAAGTTTAGGCAATTAGCATATCGTGATCTTCAAAATTAACAAGTGAATGGCAGCACAGCTGCAAGTCTGGCTTCAGAGGCCAGGGCTGTTTACAGTTACAAAGGCGACAAACTACAAACCCCAGGCAACAAACTGCAACAGA
>PVJH01019772.1:0-42101 GCA_004026705.1 Nesogale talazaci
GGGGGGGTGGGGAGCAACAAAGGAAGGAAGTCACATAAGATCCTCCCTTTAGTTCTGGAGTGGAGATAAGATTAAACAGTATGAATACTTCTTATTCCTGACATAAAACTTAAATTAGAACCATCACCAGAAACTCTGTTAATTCAAAATTTCCAAATCATGCTCCCAATAGTCACATTGTTTTATTGGTCCATAGAAACTTGCAAAAGAGAGTCAAACAGTGGTGATGTGACTATGATCCCTCTAGAATCCCTTGGTACTCCTACATTGAACAACTTACTTTATGGGTTCTTATTTATTTGTGGCAGACATTAATTGCTAGCCTAAATTGTAGGCTAAGTAAAAGTTAGTAGGACACTAACTTAGAGAAACTGAAGGGGACTTTTGATCCCATAACATTATGTACCATTTTATTTTACTCTTTTCAGGTTTGATGTTCGTTGACAACTAAGCCGGAGTTCTAGATGCTGATGTGTCTAACACATATTTGGGTGCTTTCAGTCAGAATTGATTTGCAGCACATGAAAGCACGACCAACAGTCATATGCAAACCTTGCAGACACACCTGTTTAAGAGATCTGTTATTGACTCCAGGGCTTGAAGTTGAACCTCACACTGGAGAAAAGACCTTGTGAGTTATTCCCATGAGGACGTAGTTTCCCAGCAACCCCCAGGGCAACCCAACACTGCCATATAAGGAGGCTTCAAAGGTCTGTGGCCAAAGGGGATTAGAATATACTAAATTGTTTTCTTTGAACTTTTTCAAAACCCCTCATACAGTGTCACCCTGCGTCAGATTGTATGGCATAAAATGACCTTCAACAAAGGCATTACTAACCAAAATAAGAGAAAATTCATATGACTTTCAGGGCTTGACACATGAATCTATAGAATATATCTCAGCATATGAGCAACATACTTCAAAAAGTCTTCTCGTGAACTTCGGACATGCTATCAGGAGAGACCAGTCCCCATAACAGGATACCATGCTTGCTTAAGTAGAAGCTCGCGCAACAAAGAGGAAGACCCATTGACAAGATGATTTGACGTCGTGCATGCCACAATGTTCTCAGACATAGCAGTGAGAGCAATGATGCCCAGGCTCAGGCAGGGTTTTAGTCTGTGATATTTAGTGTCACTGAATTGAAACGGACTTGACAGCACCTTACCAACATCAACAATGTGTGTATATATCTCTATATATCTATATATCTATATATATATATATGGTTTGTGAGTATCTTGCTATTCTAGATGCAGTGCTTATATTATTAAGTTGGTATTATTCACTAGAATAGTGCTTTCATCCATGAGTCACATTTCAGAGGCTATTAAGATTTATTTGGGTTGATAATTTAATTTCTTCTCAAGATGTATTATTAGGTTTAAAGGTGATCATCTTTTTCAATCAACACTTTCCCCCATCTTTTATTAACCTTTGTATTTATTTCTTATAATTTTTCAATTAAAAATCACTTTAATCTTTCAAAATTTTAAATTTGAACAAAAATAGGTACTGCAAACAAACCTCTAGTCATTTTTAATTTGAATGCTTTTTTACCTTGAATTGATACAGATTCTCTTACACTTTCAGGTCCGTTTCCTGCCCTGCACTTGAGACTGTTATAAATGTTTAAGTATCTAATCTTACACAAAGTAGATAAAGAGGCTCACTGGACTAGAACTGTCTGTATTTCACTTCTTTTTCTAGTTGTTTTTTTTTTTAAGAAGGTACAGTTTATGAGTACATTATACAGTTTCCCTTTAGTGCTCCTACATTTTAACAAGTTATTTATTGGTTAATATTTGTTTGTAGCAGACTTTAATTAGTAGTCAATATTCATTCTATCGTTTGTAGATGATACTAGGCTTCAATGGATATAGTGTCTGAATAATATCAAATGTTACTATTTTATTTGTCTTATCTAGACAACTGATGAGCAAACTAATTTTATCCTAAATTCTATTTTGCAACATTTAAAACAAACAATATGATGTTGTTGTTGATGTTTACCATTGTTTTTTGATGCCATTGAATGGACTCTGATACAAAGTGACGCTGTGGGCCACAGAACAAAACACTACTCAGTCTGAGGTCTTCCACACAATTGGTTCTTATATTCTGACCCATCGATACAGAGGACACTGAGTCAATTCATTTTGTGGAAGGTCTTCCTTTTATTTCTCTTTCTTTCTTTCTTTTCTTCTTCTTCTTCTTCTTCTTCTTCTTCTTCTTCTTCTTCTTCTTCTTCTTCTTCTTCTTCTTCTTCTTCTTCTTCTTCTTCCTCACCAAACATGATCTACTCCAGGTATTGCTCTCTCCTGACTACATGGTCAAAGAACGCGAGACAAGTCTCATCATCTTTGCCTCTTAGGAGTCTTCTGGTTCTATTTATTTTAAGACAGATTTGTTTGTTCTTTTGGGAGTTCATAGTATAGGAACCCTGGTGGCACAGGTATTCTCGTAGGCTTTTGACGTCAAGGTCAGCAGTTCTAAAGCACCAGCCACCCTACTGAAGAAAGGTGAGGCTTTATAGTCTGGTAAAGAGCTACACTTTCAGAACCCATAGTGGCAGTTTTATCTTTTCGTATGGGGTACTCATGAGTAAAAGTCGTCTCAATGACAGGGAATTAGAGATGTCACAGTTAGATATTTATTAATAAATCATGGTGAGAATAATTCATGTCACATTATTTGCTTTTTAAAGTAAATACAGAGAATGGAGAGCAATTATAGAACTTGATAAATAATATAAAATCTGCAAGAATAGTAGGCACAATTGAACCTTATATGAACTTCAGTTTTCTCATCTAATAAGGGGATATATACAGACACATTTTTTAGAATGGTGAGATTTAAGTGAAACTTTTCAATAAAAAGCAGTTTTATATACAATAAGTGCTCAACAAACAAAAGCTAGTATTAAATGCATGCTTGACTTAACACCAAAGCATTCAGTCTTCACAAATGGAAATGTTTATAGTACATCAAGAACAGTACTTGAGAGAATGCCACTTACAGCTTGTTCTCAAATCTCTTAATCTAGACATTTTGCAATTTGATACAATTATGAAACTCAGAGTTTAAGACAGGTATGGATGCTCTTTTCTTGAAACTTGGGTTAATTAGATTCTGCTATTTCAAACTATGTGGTTATCTTCACAAAATCTTGACTTTGGAAGAATGTGCATGTGGTTTTTCAATATTTTACTATTTCCCTCATTACACATGGGTGGCCTCAGCTTAAAGACTTATACAATGAAGTTGGAGACATGATCCAGAATATATTTCATGGAATTCAAATAGGAATTTTCAATTAATTAACATCTGTACTCATTTATGCTATCTTTACATTGGATGAATACTGTAGTCTATATCCTGCCATGCTTGAGAGCATGGATCTTTTGCTAACTGGAGAGATGTATGTAAATAACGAACATTAGAAAGATTTCTCACTTTAGCTCGGAACGGGGGGGGGGGGGCTGGGAATCGTCTGCCTTAATGTTAAACAATAGACATTTACTTCAATGGCTCATGTGAACATTGGAATGAGTTCTAGGGAAGAGGTTGAATCTACCAATAGTAAATAAAAATTTCCAAGTTAGGAAAGTTCAACCTCCACTATTTCAGCACTTTGGTGGGGTACAAACACTCCTACACACATTATCAAGGAAAAATTTGAAATCAATATAGTATTGGCTTCTTGCTTATGGGATCCATGCTGGGATGGAGCCATTGAACCAACTCAGTCACATTGACAGACATTTTGACTTGAGACTGAGTTTTTAAATATAGGGAAATGTGATGATTTAACAGTACTCCAATGCTAATTACCTCCCATATTTTTATTTTCTTAAGCCATTCTAGGCAGTCCTAAATTGGACAGCTTTATTTATCCTTCTCCCTTTTATTTATGGGAGGGCTCCTTTAAAATGGAAGCAGACATGAGAAGAAAGGACAAGTTTTCGCAATGACACTCTAACGGGAGTATATGATACTGGGAACTTTCTTGGCTTACCTTTTGCTGTTCAACAACACCACACTTTATTAAAGATCTGTGAAATGCGCCCTAAGAAGTTACAGAGCCTTTTCTCTTTAGACACTAAGTTTTGCAAAAATCTTGGCTTTGTATAGGTGATAACAGGAAACAAGAATAATGAGATAAAACCTATTCTTCCAGGTTTTTTAATTGAGGAACAAATTATTTCATAGTTTCTCATTAGTTATTCCCTTGGATTCTAATGACAAGGTGCCAACTTTCACACTTTAAACAGGTTATTAATCAGGTAGTAATGAAGTTGGGTGATACCTGAGTGTTGGTGTGCGGAATAATCACAGCTCCTAATAATGTGCTTAAATGTCTGTAAAGCTGAGAGGGTACATTGAAGTTCAGATCTTCTGAATTCTACATAAATTAACATGTGCTTGCTAATGGGCAAACTTTTTTAATTTAGTACTCTCCATATAATAATTAATCGTGCTATATATGTACATATGTAAACCTAACTGTACACACACAGATAACATGCATATATTTATGCACGCAATTATACATAGTTCTTTTCACAAAAAAACTTAAATAAGATCATATGTCAGCCTTCACATCTAAGCAATACTTACTTTATTCAGCCAATTATATATATGCATATATATGCTCACATATATATGAAAGCTCATGGTACAATTGTCATTTTACTTACAAAACAATGAAAAAGTGAGATGTTAGGTGAAATCCCTGAATACGACCCTCGCTGCCATTGAGTCAATACTGATGCATAATGACACTGTAGGACAGGGTTGAACTGTCCCTGTAACTTTATAGCACTTTCAGTGTCGACGTGAGTAAAAGACTCCATTGTATTCCCTCTCAGGGTTGTTGGTGGTTTGGAACTACTGACTTTGTGGATCCAAAGCTTACATGAAAGCACTTTGCCCCTAGGGCTCCTAAGATATGAAAGAGGATGTGAAAGAATTAAATGAGATATTCATTACCAGGAAGTTATAAATAAGGGATACGTTAACTGAGGGTTAACTGTGCGAAAGATGCATGTGAGATGTCTGGGCTTCCACAAGAACTTCAAAACTTTGAGAAGGGTTAGCTCATGAAAAAAATAAGTATATGTTTATATTTTCTCATTTCTCATCAAATAAGTTTGTGGCAAATATTTTAATAATGGATAAATCATTTTTTTATTATCCACAATGGCACTGTAGCTTTATCTCTTTAAAAGGAAGCATGAGACTTATATTATGAAGCTCTTTTTTCTTCTTCTTTCTCTATAGACAATGATTCATTCTTATAAAATAAATAATAAATAATCAAAAACATCTCTCTCTTAATACCTGATAATAAAAAAGCTGGTACTGGGGGCCTAAGAGGAGGGAGGATGTTTTGAGAGTGATGATGACAGCAAGTGTGCAAATGTAGGCTGCATACAATTGATGTGTGTGTGGATCATGATGAGAGTTGTATGAGTCCCCCCCAAGATAATTTATTCTAAAAAAGGAGGGGGAAAGAATAGCTTATATCAAATGTTCAAATAGAAAATATTTGGAAATGAATATGGCAACATTTGTACAAATATGCTTGATAAAGATGATGCATTGAATATTAAAAGAGCTGTAAGAGGCCCTATTAAAATGATTTGAAAAAAAGATGGAACAATGGCTTTTGTAATTAGTATTTAATTAATTAATATTAAAAGAAGAGTGTGGGTCACAGAGAAGAAGACATTAAAATCTGTTTCTACAAAAACTGTAGATAAGAAGTAAAGAACATGGAATATCTCACATTTTCAAGACACTTCTCCACAACAAACAATTAATGAGAAGATCTTGAACCCCAGCTTTCTAAAAATGGGAACAATTCAGTCAAATTCTAAAGCTGACCCGTCTCTAAGATTGGAAGAATACAGGCCTTAAGCGGGATTGAAGAGTGGGATTATAATATTACCACTCATACTTATATCAAATCATGAGTTCTACATTCTGGGATCTGGATGCTTCAGTCAGTCAAAAACTGACCATGTAATCTCTCAGAACTTCGTAGGGGGCCGATTGACTCTCTGCACACTCAGTTCAATCCATAAATGAGCTTTTTGTTTTTGGGAATTCAAAATCCTCTCATCTATCCTATTTATCTATTTGCATACACAATATATTAATTTATAAGTAGCTATATTTGCATACAGACTGAAAGATATACATACATCGGTATTTATATACATCTTCATACTTACCAAAAAACATCTAGCTTCTTGCATTCAAATACACATATGTAAACATTTTCTGTTAATGAATTTCTTTGATACTCTCTACGAAAGTAGGGAACACGATTTATTTTTTGCTAGGATTTGGTTTGAGAATTTGGTAAACGGATTAAGTGCACATTTTCTGGATAGTAATATTCCTCAGGCCCTCACTGCTCAATGTAGTCATGCAAACCTGAAACCAGAAACTATTTGTCTACCTTCTAAGGACACAACCTAATTTGCCTTCTACTTGGAAGAAGCAGGTTAAAATCAGTAAAGTAGAATCATCACATCACATTAAAATATTAAAGCTAAAAATAGATAATCATGGACATTGATATTTCAGAAATCTCTCACTTTAAATGAGAAAAGAAATATGTATTCTTTTTATTTGAGCTATATACAAAAGTTTTTTTAGCATCTCTACAATCTAGCAATTTTATTTTATTGTTCTCCAATACAATTAGTTATCATTGAACTGCTGAAATATCTATATATTTTTCTTCTTATATACACATGTTAATGCCAACTCATGATCTGTATGCAAGTTTATTATGACACACACTGATGAAAGAATGAAATGATGGAAGCAAAATAACATTTTTTCATAATATTTGAAAATCACATAATACGACACAGTTTACCTCTTTCTTAAAAGCAACGTATGGACAAAACAAAACTCCAAAATGTCTTTATTGCTTTTGTTTCAGTATAACATGGTTTTGCTAAGTTGTTGTAGAAAGGAGGGGAGGAAATACAAAACGTGTATATCATTAGCGCAACTGCATTCCATTATTTTCTTTTGCAAAATAAATTACATAAATGGGGTTTGTATTGTTTGTTACACTTCACCCAGAGATTGGGATAATTAGGTTTCAAGAACAGAGATGTTTTAAAACACATTTAATTTAGTAAAATTGGTAAGGAAGCTACTGCAATTAAAAACAAATAAACAAAAAAGGACAAAAGTTTCCTATGTCTTACTGGGTAATTTGGAGTGAATTTAGACTATGGCATTAGAAGTACAAAAGGTAACTAAAAATGCCATTAAATGAAATGTTCCAAGTCCAAGCAATTTTCTCTTAACAGAAAGTAAAATGCAAACAGAGATTACTAAGAGCCTGCTGTGTTTAATTTAAGTGTATGTAAGCCTTTTACTCACAGTCATTTTGTCTGGAGATAATCACGGCATCCGCAGTGGTCAGGGCTGGAAGCATGGGCTGTCAAAAGTTGCTCACTCTTTGAGTCCACTGCGCTTCTGTCAGCCATGGTTCTCATCCGGCAAGTTCAGCTCATTCATCTTCGGACAGGGTGGGAATCTTCTATTTCTGTCTACTTCAATTTGTTTCTGTCACCTCCAGACTGCTTGCAGCAATATGGAGTCATGTGTATAATAACTGCATGTCCACTCTTGCAAAATGACATGACTGGGCATATGAAGGCACAAAGATTTTGTGGTCCTGCCATGGTTGCACATATGTATATGCATATATAAGTTTCAAATGATAAAGCTGAAAAAAGTTAGATCATCATTCTCACAGCATTCAATCTGTCAGGGGTGTTTAGTATCATCCAGAATCTATTTTAAAATAGCCAACATCTTGGTAGAGTGTCTCAGAGGTCTAAATGAGAAAGGACTAAACAATCTAAGTGCTTAGCAAAAAAGGTTATATACCAGATTTATCTAAACATGATTTTGCTATTCAGTTGGTTCTGACTCCGGGAAATATCATATGTGTTGGAGTAGGAGTTATAAGGTTGAATTTGGGGAGTCAATATGTAGATATTACTTTTGAGGAGCTGCTTTGGCTACTTAAATCTTCAACCTTTTAGTCAGTAGCATACCACACTGTACTACCCAATGATGGCACATATATAGAGGATCTGCATATAAACAGGCTAATACTGCAGTTTTCATTGGAATAAGATTTTTCTAATGCTTTCAATATACATGGTATAATTTAAAGTAGAGATATTTTGAAGACCAGAAAATGCCTTTTATAGGAGAGATAACAATTGCATTATGCCAATTAATATTCAGACCCTGCTATTGATACTAGGAGAATAAAAGAACTTGCCATAATGGGTCATTATGTCAATTTTTAAAATCAGCTTTTGGTTTGTCTTAATCACCTACATGGTCATGAATCTGTGCTATCAAACAAATTATTTATATATATAATTTATATAGGTTACAGAAAACATAATAGTAACTCATTAGCTTCCTTATACTTTATTTGCATTTAGTCCTTTATTTTCATGGATTTGATTTAAATATGTCACATTTATTTAGGAAATTTTTTCTAATGCATATAATAATGGATTGAAATTTTTCTCAATTGCTATGTTTTTCCCAAAAGTCCAAGCATGGAGAAAAATAATATATACCCAGAATAAGCACACACACCCAACACACAGACATACTTTTAATGAAAAAAAGAGTCTTAGGTATCAAGATATCTTTTTCTTCAACACATGAGACACCTGTGAAAAATTATGATATAACAAGACCCTTTTTTTAAACATGGTATACCTATTTCCTTTTGAAACATTATATGAACTAAAATTTATGGTAGAAATCTACATAAATTATAAAGTAATGAAATATAATAGGCACTGAAGAAATCATAAGGTCATCTTTACATGAAATATAGAGCTATGGGATGGATCCCATAGATTAGAGAAAAATACATACATGTATCATATTTTTGAAAACTGTAAACTTTGAGTTCATGGGAACATTCAATACCAACAATAAGCTTAGTTTATAATTTTGTGTCACAAAGGGCATAGTATATAATAAAATATGATTTTAAATGTGCAGTTATACATAGAACAAAAAACCATAAAATGAGTAATATTACTGTTTTAAAACATAATGAATACATTAACATGACAGATAAGGAAGAAAAGATCAAAGTGTATGTCAGAAGAGACTGAAATTTACTCTTAATTACAGAGTAGCTAAGATTTATGAAGGAACACTGAAGTCAGAGAGCTGAATAGAAAATTTCAAAGGGCAGTTCAAGAAGACCAAGGACAATATTATAGTGAAATATGCACAGACCTAGAGTTAGAAAACAGATAGGAAGAATATGCTAATCATATCTTAAACTGAAAGAACTAAAGAAAAATTCAATTCTCAAAGGAAGAAGTTGAAAGATTCTCTGGGCAAGATGTTGACTGATGCAAGACATCAAGCGAAGAGGAAAAGAATACACAAAGTCATTGTACCAAAAGTGCTAGTTGATGTCCCATCGTGTCAACAGGTATATGAACAAGAATCAGGGGTGCTAAAGAAAAACTTCAAGCTGCACTGAAACCCTAGCCAAAATCAATGCTCTAGGGATTGATGGAATACCAATTGAAATGCTCCAACAAACTGGTGAAGCAATTGTTCATCTATGTCAGGAAATCTGGAAGAGAGCTACTTTGGCCAACCAACTAGAAGAGACTCATATTTGTACCAATTCTTAAGAAGGATCACCCAACAGAACACGCAAGATATAGAATAGAATTAACATCACATGTGAGTAAAATTTTACCCTTGATTATCTGCCATTATTGCAGCAGTACATTGACAGGGAATTGCCAGAAGTGCACTCAAGTTTCAGAAGACATTTTGGAAATAGGAATATCATGGCTGGATCTCGGATGAAAATAGAGATTACCAGCAAGGTGTTTACTTTTGCTTTATTGGCTCTGCATTTGACGATGTGGACTTTTAACAACTATTGGAGGTCTTGAGGAGAATGTAGATCACAGAACACTTCATTGTGAACATGAAGAACATGTACAAGGTTCAAGAGGAAGTTTTTGAAACAGACAAGGCAGTACTGAATGGTTTTAAATCAAAAAGGTCTGTGTTGGGGTTGTATCTTCTCACCAACCTTATTCAGTATGTATTCTGAAAAAGTAATTAGAGAAACGGGATTAAATGAAAAAGAAGACTATAGCAACAGAAATGATGGAAGACTTACTGATAACCTGTAATATGCAGCTGATAAGACCTTGCTTGCTGAACATGAGGATCAAGCATCACTGTTCTGCTGTTCTCATCTATGGATTACAACTCAATGTAAAGAGGACCCAAATCCCCAGAACTGGACCAGTAGGTAGTATCAAGTATGGCCAGAATACCAGTGAGAGGCAAGATAAAGAGAGGGACATCATGATAAAGTTGTTGCCTGAACAGTTACACATAGAAGAGGAAGGAGATGAAGTTGAGACAGAGAAGAATGGAGGGAAAATAAGAGAAAGAAAAATGTCATTTGATTTGCAAAAAAGAGGCACAGATATATTTCCATTTGCAGACTTCTTAATTCTGATTGTAGAAAATCAAAATGAGGTACAAAAATCTAAAGACTTGAAAACAGGTTCAGGAAATGCATAATATAGAAAACCCGGGCTGAGCCCCGGTGGCATAGTTGTTGTGCGCGGGACTGCGGCCCACTGGGACGGAGGTTCAATTCCAGCAGTGGGGCTGGGCCTACTACTCCTACCATCAGAGAGCAGTGATGCCCGCCCCCCCAAAAAAAAAAAAGACTTCTTTGCTGAGCCCCGGTTGCATAGTGGTTATGCGCGGGACTGCGGCCCACTGGGTTGGAGGTTCAATTCCAGCTACCAGGAGCAAAGGCTGGGCCTCCTACTCCCACCAACTGAGGGCAGTGATGCCTTAAAAAAAAAAAAAGAAAACCCACCAACACAAATTAATTGTGTTGCTCTATTGTTCCAACAAGTAAGTTAAAAATAAAATTAAAGGGAAAATCAATTAAAAAGTTGAAATACTTAAGACTAAACCCCAAATTTATATTTTGAAAATTACCAAATATTGTTCAAAGAAACTAAATTAAAAAGTAAATATAAAAAAACATACAGCACATGGTGTAACAAACTTCTTTGAATAACATAAAGCTACTTTTCATGATAATAAGATGTCTTCATTAGGGATTTGATATGAGAAGATGGACAATTGCAAATATGTTAGACCCCACTGTTGAGAAAACATATTTAAGTATTTGAGGTGAAAACATTTAGTCGAAATTAAATTAAAATTGAAGATAAAATTCACAGCTTTGAAAAATGTAAAAATGTATATTGTAAGCAAAACAATGGAGCAAGGGGAAAAAGGTGAGAATATGTATGTATGTGCAGGTCAGAAAGATTGTCTAGTGATGTTGTGTGTGTGTTAAATTCCTGTTAAATATTCAGAAATCTTGAAAGACATTGGCAAAAGCATTGGTAGACAGAAGTTATAGCCATGACAGTAGCATTTATTGGTAAAGAAGACTGACACTGGCTACACATCTAATTTTTATATTTTTCTACATGTCTGTCAGTTTATTGTGCTGTGGTGCCTTATGTGTTGCTGTGATTCTGGAAGTCATGTCACTGGCATTTCCCATGAAATCAGGGTCTCTCAAAATGAGAGCAGAGGGTCTAGACTAAAAATAGACAATGAAGAAGGATTCAGCTGCTGCCCACTTGAGAGGAAACAGCCACAGAAAACCTTATGCACAGCTTCTAAACATTGACAGGTACTGCATGTCTAATGAGAGGAAGCAGAATATTACCAGAAATATGGTCTGAGGATGAGGCTTTTTGGTTCCAGGACAATCTAAATGTTGGAGAGGAGCTAATGTCTCAGAGTAGACTAGACCATGGTGGTGTAAATCCAGTAGGCCATTAGGAGTGAAGTCTTAAGACCTTCTGGGGGTGGGGGGTGGGGCGGTGCATGACTCAAGGTGAGGAAATACAACTGCAAAAATATAGCAATGATCAGAACTTAGAATCGGCTGAAGTATGAATCTAGGAAAATTGGAAGTGATCAAAATGAAATAGAATGCTTTAAAATCAATATCCTTGACATTATTGAGCTGAAATGGACTGGTATTATCCATTTTGTACCAGAAATCCTATAATTTATTGCACTGGAAATAACAAAATCATGAGGAATGTTGCATTGATTATCTAAAAGGACATTACAAAATAAATCATGAAGTATAATAGTGTCTGTGATAGCTCTGTATCTATATGTCTTCAAGAAAACCCATTAAACCATTCTTATTCAAATTTCTGCACTAGGTACAAAAGTTAGTGATGCATAAATTGAAGAATTCTAATTATAAAGACTTCAGGGGGAAATTGATCAAATATTTATTTAAGATGTATTGATAATTATTGGTGATTGGATTGCAAACACTGGGTAAAATGAGGAGGAGTGGTAATTGGAAAATATAGACTTGATGATAGAAATGAATCTGGTGATTGCATGATAGAATTTTGCAAGACCAATGACTTTTTCATAACAAATACCTTTTTATCAGCAAGATAGTTGGCAACTCTATGCATGTGCTTCTCCATATGTAATACAAGAAGTCAAATGGAATCCATTTGTGGGAAGAGACAATGGAGAGGCTCTATGTGAGCACCTAAAATCTGACAAAGGGCTGACTTCTAGCAGATCCTGCATTGCTCTTATGTAAGTGCAGGTTGAAGGTGATGAAAATTCAAACAAGTCAATGAGAGCCAAACTACTACCTTGAAACTAACCCACATGAACTTTCAGAACATCTCAAGAATTGAGTTGATGCCTTCAAAACTAGTGAAAGAAGATCTGGTGAGCTGTGGAAGGACATGAAGAACATCATTCACAAAGAAAGGAAAAGGTCATTTAAAAGACAGGCTAGAAATAAAAGATCAAAGTAGATGTCAGAAGAGACTCTGAAACTTGCTCTTAATTGTAGCGTCACTTCCTAAAGCAAAGAGAAAAAATGATGAAGTAAAAAAGCTGAATAGAAAGTTCAAAGGGCAGTTCAGAAGACAAAACAAAATAGTATAATATAGTGTGCAAAGATCTAGAATTAGAACACCAAAAGGGAAGGACACACTCAGCATATTTTAGACTAAAAGTACTCAAGAAAAATTCAAGTTTCTGTTTCCATTATTGAAAGATTTTATGGGTAAAATTTTGAATGATGTACAAAGCATCAACTGAAAATGGAAAGAATGCACAGAACCACTGTACAAAGAACTAGTGGACATTCCACCACTTCAAGAGGTAGCATCGGAGCAACAGCCGAGGGTGTTGAAGAAAGAAGTTCAAAAAGCACCACTAAATGCATTAGCCAAAAACAAGACTCGGGAATGAATAGAATGCCAATTGGAAAATTTCACAATCCTGAAGAAATATTGGGAGCACTTAATTGTCTATGCAAGGAAATTTGGAAAGTAACTACTTGGCCAGCTGAATGGAAGAGATCCACATCTGTGTCCAAAGAATGATGACCTTCCAAATTGCTCGAATTATGGAACAACATCATTTATATCACATGTAAGTAAGTTTTTGCTGAGGATCATCCAACAATGCTTGCAGCAGTACATTGACAGTGAGCTGCCAGAGTTTCAGGCTGTGTTCAAAAGAGAATCTGGAACAAAGGACTTCATTGCTCATGCCAGACAAACCTTGGCTGACAACATAGAATTCCAGAAAGATGTCTACTTGCATTTATTGACTGTGCCTAGATATTCAACTGTGTGGATCACAAAATATCAGTGGACAAACTTGAGAAAAAAGAGAATTCCAGAACACTTCATTGTGTTTTTGTTGCACTTGGACACAGATCAAGACTCAGTTGAGTGAACAAAACAAGAGATTACTGCACTGCTAAAAATCAGGAAAGGTATGAACCAACCTTGCCACTCTGTTTTTTTCCCTCTCACCATTCTTATTCAATCTATACACTTATTCAATCTATACACTGAGCAAATCATGAGAGAAACTAGCCTCTATGAAGACCAATGTAGGATCAGAATTGGAGGATGACTTATTAACAACCTGTGATTTGTAAGTGATAAAATGTTCTTTGCTGAAAGTGAGAATGGCTTGAAGCACTTGCTGAGAAAGATCAAGGAATTACAAGTCAAAGTAAAGAAGGCCAAAGTCTTCACGACTGCACCAATTGGAACAGCATGATACATGATTGACCTTATCAAGGATTCTGTCTTCTTGGGACTACAATCAATGCTCATGGAAGCAGCAGTTTCGTGCTGAAAAGATGTATTGATTTAGGTAAATCTGCTGAAGAACTCTTGAGAGTGTTGAAAAAGAAAGATGTTGCCTTCAGGCTTAAGATGAGCCTCATCCAAGCCATGGTACTTTTATTTATCTCTTATGAATGTGAGTGTTTTACATTGAGTAAGATACTGAATGAAAATTTGTAAATTTGAATCATGGCCCTGGAGAAAACTATTAAATGTACCATGGACTCCTAAAATGACTAACAAATCTATAATCTTTCTTAAAAAAAGTATGGCGAGAGCACTCTGTAGAGGCAAGTATGGCAAGACTTCATCTTCCATACTTTGGACATATCATCAGGAGAGACCAGTCTCTGAGGAAGGACATCACATTCAGTAAAGTTGAGTGGCAGCAAAGGAGGCAACGGCCCACAAGGAGATAGGTGGACATGCTGACTCCAGCAATGGGCTCAAGAAGAGGACCAATTTTGAAGATACTGCATTATGAGGTAGGTTAGTGTCTACTTTTGTGGTCATAATGGGTCAGAACTGACTTCCTGGCATTTAACAACAGTAAATTAAGGATTACATTTTTGTCTAGTGCTGGCTGCTAAATATTAACTAAAGTATCACACATAGTAGCTCTCTTAGTAGAAATTAAATTAATTAATCTTTTTTTTTAGGATAAACTAACAAAGTGGAAATTCATTGTTCAATATTTAGGCTAATGTCAAGTACAAATTGAAGCTAAAGGACTTTAATTTACCAAAAGAATTTATGGAAACTTCTTGATTGCACCTTGAGATTTATTTATTTATTTCTATAAAAACATGTTTTTGTACTTTTCATTATATGTTTTTGGGGAATATAACTGGTTTAAGGAGATAATTGGGTTGCTATTTGTTATTTACTGCTTCTCTCTTGCCTTCTCCAATATTACAAGAATGGAACTACAAAAATGTGAAACTAAAAAAATGTGAGTCATATTATGATATGATTCCTCGATTTGCTATGCAGAATGATTTACTCGTCTTGTCCCCCCCAAGACACTGATTATTGTAAATCTTGGCTGGTGACCGGCTAGCAATCTTCTCATTAGATGGTGCAAAATGTTCCAGCCCTTTTCTAATTCAAAATGGAATCACACCGACGTTATCACAGCAATATTATCCAGCCATTGATTTCTCGTCAGCTGAAGGATTGACTTCAAGGTATCTTCCAGTACTTCAGGGCTTTATTTGGATTATAAGATTGAAGGATTTGTTTCTTTGTATTTGATGAAAGTAATTACCCCTGATTCTTCATTCTTGAGACAAGGCATTACTAGAGTTGTCAGCGTTCACCTGTTGATCACGTAGAATAAAAGTGCATTTCTATATGACCCCAACTTTGTAAATACTTTTATCAACTTGATTTTCCTTACATATTTTATCCAAAATATATTTATGGTCATTTTAATCTCAGCATATTATTATGCTTTTTAGTGATGCTCGATTTCTTTTATATAAAATTGAGATGATTTTTCTAGTGTATAGGAAAGTGGGCTTATACAATGTAATTTATGAAATAAACAATGTCTATTTCACTCAATTGCAGCTAGCATTCAGGAACAGATGATTTAAAACATTATTTCAAATCTCAAGGAAGTGGAAAAAACTTTTTCACTTTAAAATAGTTTTAAAAGTTAAACTTGTAGATACTATGTGTTTTAGAAAAAAGCTATAAAGAGATTAGCTGATTTAATCTATATCCTAAATGTTGGGGATGTAATTTTAAATGTAGGAAGTTCTAAAGGTTAAAATTCACTTGATTTATGTTACCAGTTTTAGCACCTAGTTAAAAGTAAATCCTTTTGACATTATGATATACTACCTTTTCACATATATGCATGTATTGTTTATTATTTTTGTTTTGTTCATTTGCTTTTTAAATTAAGCTTGAATTTGAATGATTTCCTGAAACATATTTGGGTGAAAGGAAATGAAATATTCTTATCTATGGAAGTGTTTTCTTCCTCTTGATAATAATATATATTATATGCATATTTATATAGATAGGCATGCACACGCAAACTATAAACTCATCCTGCGCATGACTGGCTTTTTACTTCTTACTAGACTTATAATTGGAAATTGTAAGTATTCTTTTAAGCATAAGTTGTCTTTAGAATGTTGCTGAGAAAGTGAATATTTGAGAAGAAAAATATTAACGTCAAAAGAGATCACTGCAATTTAAATATGAAATTCCTTTTCCTGGGCAGTGACATATTTGATAAGCCTTACTATTATATAGATGAGTGAAAGCTTCTCTTGGAGCTAGAGTCTAACTCTTGGTATCGGTTTTAGAGAGAGAAGCCTTTCTTTCTCAGGCCTCAGAGACTCAGAAGACACAAGAATATCAGCTGGGACCTGATACACATACAAGGAAATGAAGCCCTGTGGTTGAAAAAATGACATGGATACCATAAACATTGATTTTAAATATTTAAAAGACTCTTTTCTAAAGAAAATATTCACTAATAAGCAGAAAACCTGAATATTAGCAAAATCTGAGAGATAGTAATCCTTTGAATGTAAAGATTTATTTATTTTCATTTCACTTCTACAGATTCCATTATTCATTAACTACCACATTTACATCATTGTGTAGCTGTCAAATTAAATTATTGCATAACTGTCAAACCAGTGAGAGTCATGTTCCATCCAAGTTGATACCTAATATATGTTTTTATTTATACCTAATCTTAACCATTGTTCTTGCAACACACCTGGGTATTCATTTCTACCAGGCATACTTTGTGAATGTAGCACGTTGTTGAATACTAGACTTTTTAGTTTTGTCATACATGCAGAGTACTGGATAATGAGACAGTCAACAATTGAGGAATAGACATTCTTTTCCACTCTTGTCCTTTACATGTGGGCATGTGCATCTGCAGCCTGTGGGTGTGTTTTCTTCCTCACCACCTTATGCTGTCTTTTTCACTGTTATGTATGTGTGTGTGTGTGTGTATTTAAACTAAACACTTTTATCCACTTTCTATTCCATATATTAAAGAGTAATGTCTATGCTTAGTATAATTGTCATAGTGGGCTTCTCTAGTCTATTTAAAACTAAACTAGTAAGTTGATACTTAAATTCGAAGCCTCATTTTCTTTCTTAATAGAAGGGATGTCATTTTCCACCTACTTATATATCTGTTGTGTCAACTTGATAATATATGAAGATAGAAGTACTGACTTATGATACATAATTCTTTTAAAAGATAGTTTTGTGTGCAACTTGTCAGTCTTGAATATATTCTGCTTGGTTCCTAACAAAGACTCATTAAATTGAGCGCAAATAATGCAAAATTTACCTTGAAACAGAATGGGGTTGCTTAATCCTACTCTCAAAGGATTTTCTAATTTGAACTTATTCTATTTTACACTTTGAATAACATAGTTAAAATAAGTATAATTTAGTACTATCTGTAATACTTGATACTAAGTTAGATATGAAATAGATTCAAAATACTTTGGTGAACAACACATTTGTCCTCATTTAATTTACCACAGTTTTACAAAAGTAAAATTTATACAGTTTTTACAAATTACTTACTCTATGCCATTGTTAATTTCCTGTGCCCACTGTGAATGGGGTGAATATGTGCAAGTACAGTACTTATAAAGAGAAAATATTTTGTAGAATTAAGCAGAATTTTGAATATGCTTAATCAATTGATTTGTATGAATACTAGCACCTTTATCTATGAAGGTGCACATATGCAAACCAGGTGATGAGATTCCTGATTGTGTATTTGTACATATGTTTTTCCTAGCAAGTCAAAGTTGGAAATTTGAAGGACAAATGTCTGTAACCTTATACATTTATCTGTTAATATTATAATGTTGTTGTGTGAGGTGGGGGTGGGGAAATTACGTTGCTATGTCGTTTCTGACTTCTATGTTGTATTAGATCCATTCTCACTCAAAGTAACTCTAGCGAAGGTTCTGAAGCTATAAATGTTAATTTTTAAAATTTGTGTTATTTGTATTGTAAGGTTTGAGACCTGACTGAAAATATGAATAAATTCAATTCTTAGCTTTTGATTTATATTCTGGATTACTGAATTCCTGAACTTGTCAAATAATTTAAATATCAAAATATCTTGGAAACACACTTGTTTGTGGTGCTATATCAATCTATTGAAAAGGGTCACCAAAAAAAAAATAAAAAGAAGAAGAAGATGGATCTACTGATTGGCTGTAACCATAAGCTCTAGAATAACAATAATGGTGAGATGGCACAATTGAGCAGTCCATTCTGTGGTCCACAAGGTCGCTATGAATCTCGTTAATCACAGGTCACCTAACAACAAAATACTGAGGGTAATTCAGCATTACATTGTAGGACAAATGTCTAGAACTTTTCCTCTTTTATTCACTCATTTTTTCTTTTATCTAAGATGTTTGATTCTACCTCAGGATCATCACCTTGAATCTGAATGAGGATTTTACAAAGCTAGATGGAAAAGAACAGGCTGTAAAAGCAGTAGCTGCAGTTCCTATTCTCCACATGCAGCCTGCCAGTCATTGAGCTGATTCTGACTTGCACAGCAGCTGGAGGACACATCAGAAAGGCTCTATGGGCTTCGAAACTGAAACACATTAAGACTGTAGAAGGTTTCGTCCCTCTCCAGTGGAGCAGCTGGTGGATTCAGACCACTGTCCTAGTTCAGAGGGGCCCAACAGATATTACACTGTGCTATTAGGATCAGTGGAATATTATAAACAATGTTTTTATCTGCTATGTATTTATTTTCTGATTGCTGGCTTCTTCCTCCCAAAGTCATACTTTTTAAGTTTTTTTTTCAAACTACCTTATCTGTTCATGAGAGTCAGTTTGAATTCACTTAATCCAAGTTTCATGATAAAAAGTACTCAAATGGTACGTCAATGGTTACATCAATGTTCAGAAAATTGATCACAGATAATCCTGATATTTTAAAAGGAAGATATGTGGTTACTTTTCCTCTTGTTCCTCAGAAGAATAGAGAAGTTGGGGGAACAGAGTTTTACAAAACTTTTCAAAAAAATCCAACTGCACTTGATAATAGCTTTGTAAATGATCACACGATCCAAAGAAGCCACTTACCTTACACCTTTCATGATAATGATCCTGTGTACAATGAAGTCAACTTTTGGTTTCTGGTTCATTTGGGGATATTTAGTCAGAATTGAATATCTATATATTCCTGCTCAGGTATCTATTTTCCACATGCCTAATGCAAGAGTCATTCTGCAGAGAGTTCACCATGATTTCAATTATAAAACATAGTATAACTATCCCATCACCACTAATAGACCCTTTTTCCTGTGGGTCCCTCAGACCACACGTACAGTATAGCAAAGTGCCATCTGGAAGTAATTCTATGCTATTGCCTCTTATAAGACAGGTTGTGGATTTTTTTAAGTCAAGTATTAAATGAATCATAGAACAGATTGATGCATGTTCAGTAAAGTATAAAAGTTTGGTAGGCTATCATTTTACCATTCAATAGAAGTCTAATAGAAGAAAGCTAGATCATGTAAGCTAACACATGACATGAATGTGTCATATGCAAGGAGAAATAGATTGAAATCTGTCTGCGTTATGCCAGGAAATTACATATTCTTCTTAAAGTAAAATAAACAACTGTTAATCATCCCTAGTGGAAAGGATCTACAGACTCAATACTAATATGATGAGCTTCCCACTGTTTTTAGAAGCACTGTAGTCAAAAGAAACTATTTTCCTCTCAAATCATTGAGATAAGAACTATATTCACATTGAAGAATATCGATGGCCTGTATGCTAATATGTCACCTTAAATGTGCATTTTCCTTTTTGTTGACAATGAATAGCCTTCGGTTAATATATGCTTTACAAAAATAGATATTGACAACTACTCTCTAGCAGGGAGATAAGGAAAGTTTTATTGTTTATATAGAAAATAAAATAAAATTGAGGACAAGAATGATAGCAAATAGGCATTTCTCAAATCCAAATCATATTTATGTATGTAACTCAGCCAGATGATTACATTTATTTATTTACATCATTTTATTCAGGGATCACTGAAATCTTAGCACAATCCATACGAACATCCATTGTATGCAAAGTACATTTGTTCATTTGTTGCCATCGCAATTCTCAAAATGTTTTTCTTTCTACTTAAAAAGCACTTGTTATTAGCTCATCATATTACCCCTTTCTCCCCACTCTTCCCTCCCCCATAAACACTTGATAATTTATAAATTATTATCCTTTTTTCATATCATACACTTTCCAAGGTCTCCCTTCACCCACTTTCCAGGTATCTATAGCCAGGGAGAAGGTTATATGTAGATATTTATTTTTTATCTTGATAAAGAATGCTTCATAAACTATTTCTCTTGAATGCTGTGTTAAGTTGAAACAATCTTCACTGATAATATATTTGGAAATATACCTGTAATGATAGTGCCACTGGTAACTTCTACAACAACAAACATTTTTGATAAGTCATCCATTCACAAAGAGATTATAGAATGTGTGCAGTGCAGTATAAGTGCATTTGTTTCCTAGGAAACAAACTAGTACTGTGCCACTGAAGAAATTTGTAAGCATTAAAATATTCTGTAATCAGGCCCCAGGAGAACCTAATAAATTTTTAAAAGGAATAAATATTTGACGTTCCAGCCATGTTCTAAATATAGTTGTAGATGAGGCATGCTGTCAAAGAGCTGTGTTTGGAGGGTGAAAACAAATGATATGATAGGTGAGCTAAGATTACATCTTAACATGGTTAATCCATGTGGCTAGATTAATGCATATATCAGCTGAAAGGCTCAAGTTATTAAATACTGTGAAGTAGAAATGAAACTATAAGAACACACAGGTAAGCTAATTTTAGAATTGCAGTTCAGAGGCAAGAATGAAAGACCACAGATTCAAAGCCAATTTTATTTAAATAAAAAAAGGAGGAAAAAGATAATCTTCTTCTTAGACACATGGGCAGACTAAGGAAGCAGTGACCTAAAGGAATGTATCTGAAGGATAATTAAAGACATCATTGTCCCCTCCCCCAACTGTTCTGTTGGTGCCTGTTACAGCCGTTCTGAGGACTGCCTGGCTCTCCGTCAGTATTAATGATGGAGAAGCTATTTTAGAGGAAGTATACATAGTGGATAAGGACTTACAGATTCTGGCCTCAATTTTTTCACCTACAAAATAAGCACAATAAGGCCCACCACAAAGAGTTATTGGCAAGGGGGCTTCACAAAGTTGCTGAAAAAAATGAATTTTAAGATAATGACATTTTTTCACCAACTTTTAAAATCCACCTTGCATGCATGTGTCTTTTCAATACAACAAATAAGATAAAATAAGTGCCTTGTACACAGTAGCAACTCGGTCACCACATCACTTTCGTTTCATGGCAACCTCATAGGACAGAATAGAACTCTTCTTTGACGGAGACTATAAGGCTGTAAACCTCATCTTTCTTCCACTGGTCCTCTGATTTGTTGGAACCATTGACCTTACAATTAGAAGTGGGCAAGATTCAATATGCCACCTGGATTCCTTTATACAAAGGAAGCATTCATTATACTAGTAGTCATTATATTAATTATTGCATAAGTATATTTAATAAAGAATCATAAGCCTATCTACATGACTCCAAGATGACTCTCTATAAACTTTTGTTTGTTTCAGAAGAAATTTATTTTTGAAAAATCTCATTATTTAGTTAGAAAAAAATGAAACATTTTTCATGAGTCCTATGGCAGTTTCAAAATCTGGTGTCAATTTGAGTATTAAAAGGGTAGGGGTGGAATCCATACTGCTAATCAGGATACAGCCAATGAGACCTCTGTGTGGGTATGGCACTCTCCTGAGGACTCTGGGAACTCTGGTTTCCCTTGTTGAAGGTGGGAGCCTCTGTCTCTCTCTCTCTCTCTCTCCTCCTCTACCCCCACATGCTCATTTCCTGAGAGAAATCCTGATGGAGAAGAAACATGGAGAAAAACTGATGTGGCTAGTTCTCTGAAGCTGGAGAACCACGTGGCGAACCCTGTCAGTGCTGAGATAATTACAGTGCCACTAGACCCACAAGACTTCCCACCTACTGGCCTGCGGTCTTCCTAAATTTGGCTGAGCATGTTTCCTGAGTCTGAATAGGACATTGTGGATTGGTAGCAGACATATGAGCTAATATCAGACTTATGGATTGATCTGGAGTGTGTTGGGATGTTCTCTCAATATTCGACTGCTCTTGTATATAAAACTCTTTTATTTTATATATATATATATATATATATATATATATATATATATATATAATCTCCCTAGATTTGTTTCTCTAGTCTATCAAGGCTAGCACAAGCCCCTTTTCGATGGCTAAAGCTCTATGCTAACTTGCTTTATGAATCTCTGAAGCACTTCTGTCAGGCTTATCATTATTGACCAATGAAAAGGACCTTTCTAATTATGCACATTTATCTGCATCTGAAAGAAATACACATTCTGGTTTTCACTACTGACATTTTTATAGTCCCTAAATTTGCACCAATTTATAATCAGTATTATTTGTAACTTTTTTGAGAAAAAAATAGTAAAGAAAACGAAGAAGGAAAAAATCTTCCACTTAATTCTTGAACATGTGATTCAGTAAAGAGATTTTGCAGAGAAGGTTATAAACTTTGAGAAAAGTTGTATTGTGGCAGTCATGTGCTTATGTTAATTTTATGATTGCAATGTATGGGTGGAGTCTAGCCTATTAATCTGGAGGTAGCCATTGAGTAGCCAATGAGGCCTCTATGTGGGCATGGCTTTCTCCTGAGACTTCTGGGAAATCTTGAGACAGTTCCCTCGTGAAGATGAGAAGCTATCTTCCCCAGTTGTTGGAAGTTAGTTTTAGAGGCAATTAATCACAGACAAGACAAGCTGGCAGTGTCCGAGAAGCTGGAGGAGCCGGCGGAGAGACTACACGGCTTTGCCCTGATGGAGCCAGACCTCTGAAGCTGGGACAGCCAGATGGAGACTTCTGCCAATGATGAGTTGCTTCTGCTGTTGATGGACCCTGAGCCCTGGAAGTGAGGACCCATGTGGAGACCCCTGCCAGCACCAGGATTCTGTACCCAATGACTTGTGACTTTGTGAGTCAGAAGGAGACTTTATAGATTGATTTTTGGGCACGTGGGTTAATATCGGGCTTATGACTTTGAAATGGACTGTGCTCAATGTTCTGTTCCTCTTGTATATAAACCCTCTCCTAATATCTATATGTGGGTCTATGAAATTTGTTCCTCTAGTCTACCTGGACTGACAAATGTATCTTAGCAATTGACACTACTATCTGTCATATATTATTATATGGTTAAAGTTGACAATAAACACTGTCAATGATTCTGTATTATTTGGCAAGTGAGAAGATCTATGGGAGACTGACATCAGGAGTTACTTCACGTGGCTTTATCCACCCTAGTGATCCTTTCAAGGAGGTCCCTTTTCAAACCAAGTACACAGAGAAAGCTGTTCTGTGCAAATGACACATGAGAAGAGACATTCAGGAGGAAAAGTGGTGGACATTCTAACAGAGGAAGATTGTGTGAGAGTTATCCCCCTGCTTTTCAAAAATTTGTTTTATGCCATTTAATAAATTTTCTGCATTCATAGGGGTTGTCACAAGCTGCAAGGACTCTGAGGTGGCTTTTCACTATCATGAGAAAAGGGAGAAAGCACAACTAGCATTCAGGATTTGTTCTGTAGCAAGCCACTAAGGAGAATCCTTCCCTAGGAACTACACTCAGGATCTCAACATCCAGCCCTCGTTCCTTTGAAGGGTTTCTGTAAATGCTGTATGTGAGTGGTATTTTATAGCATATGCATTATTGGCACTATTCTGCAGGATTTGAGGGGGAGGAAGGTCTTCTAAAACTTAGAAAATTTGCCCATATTAAATAATGGCAATTACTTGTTCACTGTAAGTCATTTCAGCCTAGGAAAGGTTTCATAGATAAATACTCTATCTTCAAGTAAAAGGGGGAAACATACAGAAAAAGGAAATATAGGTGAAAAGTCTTGTTAGGAGTACACTAGTTTAAGTAAAAAGATTTCTGAATACCTTAAGTGTAAAAGAAGAGGAAAAAGCAAATAAAGTTGTAAAGTACATGTTATTAAAGACCTTGAAATCAGATTTATATGTGAACCCATTGTTATAGCACTGTGCTAATCTATCTCATTGAGCTGTTGGTTTTGTTTTTGTTTGTTCTTATTGCTGGTGCTCAAATTTACCAAGTATTTATTATTTTTAATTGCATGGTGGGGCAGACTAAACACATTCTTATTTTGATCCTTTGGACACTAGACAGTGAACATTATCATGGTAATGAAAAATAATGTTCCCTGAGTTATAAAAAGAAAAAGCATAATTCTAAAGCACAATAAAAATCCCAGATGTATTAGATCTTCTCAGTCCTAAATGGTAACCACTAATCATAGATGAAGAAATTGAAGAAATTTGCCAATGATTTCAGTTGGAAATTGATCAATTATGTAATCAAATGCACAACATAATAATAATTTATTAATTATCAAGGGTTTATGAGGGAGAGGGTAGTGGGGAAGAGAGGGGGAATGAGGGGCTGATATCAAGGACTGGAGTATAAAGGAAAAGCTTTGACAATGATGATGTCAACAAATGGACAAATGTACTTGACATACAATGAATGTATGTATGGTCTGTGATAAGAGTTGTATGAACCCCCAATAAAATGATTTAAACATATTGGAAATTGTAATGCAAAAGTTGAAAGCAAAGAATGGCAGTTGGAAAAAAAAAAGCTGCTGGAGAGTATGTGATAGAAGTTTGCAAGACCACGGCCAGCTCATAGGAAGAAAAAATCTTTTTAACGTACGAAAAAGAAAACTATAAACACAAACTTCTTCAGATGGAATACACGGAAATCAAGTGGACTTCATCTGTGGGAAGATATGCTAGGCAGGTTTAATATTAGCAACTAATACCAGGCCTATAAGCCAATTGTGTAACATCACCAGTTGCTCTTATGCAAGTTAAGGATTGAAATTGAAAAAAATTAAAACAAGGCCATAAGTGCCACAATATTACCTTTCATCTCTTCCACTTGAATTTTGAGAACAAATCAAGAACACAGTTGAAACAGTGCAGACGCATGACAAAAAACAATGAGCTGTAGGAGGACATCAAGACACCCTCCATGAAGAAAGCAAAAGGTCTTTAAAAAAAATAAAAAAGAATGGAAAGATTAAACTGGATGTCAGAAGAGACTATAAAACTCACTCTTAATCATAGAATATTTAAAGCAAATGAAAGAAGTGATGAAACCAAAGAGCTGAATAGAAAAATTCCAAGGACAGCTTGAAAAGATAAAGTCATGTGCTAAGACCTAGGGAGAGAAAACCCAGAATAAAGAACACACAGACTATCTTAAACTGAAAGAAGTAAATAAATAAAGCCTCACATTCCACTATTAAAAGATTCTACGGGAAACATACTGACTGATGAAGAAGGCTGCAAAAGAAGATGGAATGAATACACAGCCATTGTATCAACAAGAACTATTGGATTTCCTATTTCAAGAAGTAGCATATTTAGTAGAGTCAACTGTGCTGTCAGAACAAATTCAAGCCGAGTTGAAAGCTTTCGCCCAAAACAAAGCCTCCAGGACTTGGTGGAATACCAGTAGAAATGTTACAGCATGCTGATGAAGCGTGGAGGCACTCACGCATCTGTGCTAGGAAATTTAGAAGTTACTTCTGAATTTTCCTCTCACTGGAAGAGATCCACATTTGTACCCATTCCAAAGAAAGGTGACCCAACAGAATGCCCAAATTATAAATTTATTGTCATTTATAACACATACAACTAAATGTTTTTCTCAGCTCATCCAACAGTGGTTGTAGCAGCAGATTGACAGAGAGCTGCAAAAGTTCAGGTTGGATTCAGAAGAGGTATTGGAACTAGGATAATATACCAGATTTTAGATAGACTTGACTTGGTGGAGACAGAGCTGACTGGATCCAAGACAGGAAACAGGGGAAGCCACCAACAGCACCAACAGGGTAAGCCACCAACAGCAGACCACAAAGAGGGCCATTGACCTAAATTCCAAAGAACCAAGTGCAGAATCCAGTCCAGGAGGAAGAATAAAAGTCAGATATTCACAATGTATTGGTATATAGTAAATAGATTATACCCCCAAAGAGAAATCATCAGTCTGTGTGCCCTGTGCCTCATGGGGGAGGTCTTAATGTACCTCTCAAACCTATACCTATTATATGTAAGCCACCTCAAGGAAACTCCCATGACACGTGAATGGCTGGTCCCATCTGTTCACGTGATGGATATGATCACACTAAATCACAAAAATGCAGGACAAGAACATAACTTCAAAGCTTCCAAACCACTGAGAATCATAGTCCAGTCAAGTTGACATCTAACCTTAATCATCACACAATATATAATTTAAATTTTGCTTACCTCACTTTGTAGAAACTATCTTGTGCAGGTTTTGGAGCCAAAGCACCTTCATTTCTTGTTATTAGGACAAATCTTTGAGATTATCATAAAGGAAGCCAAGTTAGTCTAATGAAAGATATAAGGTTACGGAGAGAAAAAAAAAGGTTCCACTGTCAGCAGTTAGTACCACCTGCCAAGGTTGTGTATGTAGCCTATTTGATGACCCAATTTAATGCAGAAAAAAAAAAAAAAAGAAATCCAGAATAGACTAGCAGAGGATCTGCTCACTGAAACCATAGACTTATAAATTAAAATACATTTTTGCTGATTAAATAAAATTAAGTTCACTTGTTTGTTTTTCACTTTTTAAATTTGACTTCTAGACAATTTTGAATTATACAGTAACCAACCCTTGTGGTGTATATAAAATTTCTATTGAAAAATTTTCTATTAGAATGTAGTAGATAATTCTTTGTTCTGGCCCCTGCAATTTGCATTATGACCAAAAGTAAATAAATAAACGTATTGGCTAGTGTAAGAGAAATGTTATTTTGATACCAAATATGAGTCTGAATCAAACATATATAACGAATAGCAATGTGACATTAAATTCTTTATTTCATCCCACTGTGGTTGAGAATTTTAAAAATCTGTAAATGATGCCAGAGGCTTAAAGCCAACAGGCACTGAGTCTATTCCACCTCATATTGACCTTTAAAACAGCATCTAAGTCCTTTTCGCTTCTGAGATGAAATTTTTACTGAAGTAGACAGCTACCTTATTCTCCCATAGAGTGACTGGTAGGTTTGAGTTTCAGTTTGGGTATAGCAGCCCATTGATTAACCTCCAACATGCAATTGACTTAGTATGGTCCTTGATTCATAGCAAATACATGTAAAATAATGCTGCCATCTAGAATATATGTGTGTGTGAATGTGTGTTTATATAACTGAATTCTATACATCCTGTCTCTAATAACTATCTTTGTGTTGGCAATTATATCTGTGAATGTTTTTCAGTTTCAGCTCATTCAGATGTATAATTCTTTTGAACATAAGTGTCTCAGAAAATAATATTTGGAGTTCTTTTTGCTCCAAATATTCAAGTGTTAATTATTCTATTTTAGATTACTTAACATATTTTTTAAAAGAAAAAGGAAGAAAGAATGGCACCCATGAATCTTGGCATTCTCTTCAGGATTTAAAATTCAAAATGCATAATAACTTTAATAAAGACAATCACCTTTGTAAAATGATATATTTGCTATGGTTAATTGATGAATATATTCTTATAATATATAAATATAACTTATTTTGTTAAAATGAAATCACCTACATCTAAATTTTAAAAGTTGTCTAAATGACAATTTTTCTCTACATTTGACAAAAATTTTGCCTCCTGTAAATTAAACAGAAGCACTCTTTTGAGAATCTGTATTTGCCCATAGTCTTCTGCACACCAGGTGTTCACAATTTAAACTCTGATGTCATTCCCTTCTTCAATTTGCATTTTATTATTTATAATCCTTAGATGACACAGGCAGTAGTGCTTATTTCATGTTGACTTAGATTTCTTCAATGTCTGCCTGTTTGAAGATAAGGCTTTACCACCCAGACTTAATTCTTTCTATTATCTGGGTACCATCTAGTTTCTTATCACTCTTTTGTAGCACTTGTGTTTTCAGTAATCTCTTCATGAGGATGAGCATTGAGCAGAATCTTGTCCTAAGAACTAATTTTTCTTAGATCTTTCACAAATTAAGTGTGAATCTAAAATCCATATATGTATGTGTGGCTTATATGTCTCTGGTTCACTTTAGAAACATAGTTGTTATTTCATGTGAAAAAAACATTATTAATCATCATCCTGGGACATAAATTTCTATTAAGATTGCCATTTATGTATCCAATGGTAAATAACTTAAAAACATTGTTGAGTAAAGGATATTATATGTGCGTAGACTAACTACAAACAAAAATACATCAATTGTTGACTTACATCTATTAAACTCTTAAAGAGAATGGATACTATTTACAAAATTAATGGGTCCTACTGATAGATCAAGCTTTCACTAGCATTCTTCCACAATGGCAGAAAAAGCTTACCAGATAAATACATACCATCATCAGCAATGATAACATCAAAATTGTAAGTATCTGATAGTTGTCATCACCATTCATGGGGTACCTTCCACTTGAGCAGGCATGATATTCTTCTCTTAACTGCTGATTACATGTTCAAAGTACATGAGTCTCACCAACCTTGACTCTATGGAGCATTATGACTGATCTTTTCTCAGGACATAACATATATGTTTGTTCTCTTGACAGTTCATGGTACTCACATTCTTTTAAATGTTGACTGTTTTATTCATATATACCACAAATATAATGCTATTCAATGGTTTTCACATATTAAAATGAATTGTGCAATCATCATAACCAATTTTTGAACATTTTCTTCATTCTTGTATTCATTATTTTTAATTCCCCATTACCTCCCAACTTCCCTGCCATAACCCATTGAAGATATTAATCTAGCAACTTTATCTATAGTCTTACCTATCCTAGATTTTGTACAGGAAAGAAAACCCAAAGCAAGAAAAAAATAAGGCAGAGGAAACCTTCAAATGAAAAGAGAGTATAAAATAATAAAAACCAGAACAAACTTAAAATGATTCAAAAGAACAAATTATAAGATGTTACATTTTAACCTGACTACATCTGCTATCATAACTTTACCTAATCAGCCGCCAATGATCACAAGTAACTCACTTAAACTGTAGTCCACATAGGGACCCTGTAAATGAATTTAGCACTTGAACTGTCATGCCATAACCTGGACGTGCAAAATTTAAGCTCTAATAACCTTTTCTGGTCTTGGATTTGATTATTTACAATCATTGAACCACACAATCTGCTATACTTTTTCCATATGAATTTAGCTGACCCCTTAGTTAGATGACTGCCTGTATTAAGATGCCATTATGATCTCTGGTGACTTTTTTTCCCTGATAGTTGAAAACTACTTGATCTCCTCAGTATACTTTGTTATAATATTCTTTATCTTCAGTGATCTCTTCGTGACTGCAAGTACAAAATAGGATCATGGTAAAAAGCTAATTTTACTTAGATTAGGGCTATGATTAAGTCTGAGTTCAAAATCTAGTCAAATATCTATGGTTTATATATGTCCCTAGTCCACTTTACAGGCATCCTTAAAATTTCCTTAGGGAAAATTACGAATCATCTCAGGAAGCAATCATGGTTCTAATCCATCAATCCCATGGACCATATAGTTCTATTGATAGTATTGCTAATTTAATCAATGGCATAGAATTTACAATATTGATAGGATATCAAAAGCTTACATAGATAGGACAGAGTTTTAGATAAAAATACAAGATGCTTGGCTTGTACAGATCAAAAAACTAAATGACTGGACACTTTTTTACATAAAAAATGAGAGTTGGAGAGAGAACAGAACTTTCAATAATGTTTATCCACTAAGGCAGAACTTTACCTGCTGGAATTGCATATGTCATGAAAAGAAAAGATGATAATAGCAAACATATGGTAGCCTTGAATTGCTATATATTGGGCACACACTCAAAGCAAAAGATCAGAAGCAAAGTTCAATAACTTCCATATTCGTATCTTGGGATAGGCATCATCTGTATCTCCTCGCACTAGGACATTTCGGCCTATAGTCCAAGAGAGTATTGCATTTATAAAAATCTCCTCCAAGTGTTCTTAAGGGTAAGTTCAGTTAACTTAAGGGTCAATCAAATAGATGTGCCTTATGAAGGATATCATGCATCTTGAAAGGGCAATATTACAAATGGCATTTTTCTGTAGCATGGGGCACAGCTTACCAAGAGCTGAATAGAAACTAGATCAAAGTTGTTCAATTGTGAACATAATACTGGGGGCTACATAAGGAATGTTAAGAATTTTCCTCAATAGCAGGTCTCTCTCCCAGTTTTGCCCATCAACAGAAGTAAAATCAGGTTCTCTGTGATAGACATGGTACCTTCAACTTCTGGAACTGAATTTCACTAAGCTTCACTGCATACCATTGAAGGAATATTTGTTGATGTGGGGAGAATATAGATCAGTTACAGAACAAAAACTGAAAGGTGTTTTTTTTCACCCCTTACATGGGAAACTACCACCACTGAAGCGAGGCCTTCTTTGCTTAAGTGATTATGAAGGTTACACAAAAGGGAATGGTGTGCAGACCATGAGCATTAGGCAAACACACCACCCCTCTGCTTAGGGTATTGGATGAGATTACATGATCTGAGAACAGTTGCCTGCCTTTGTCTTGTTTACCCTCACAGTAGAGGTCTCATTTTGCCACTTCACTCCACATAACAGTTTCCAGATATATTTACATCATGAGGTGTTTCTTGGTTCATTACTTTTTTTGCTTGTTTGTGTGTTTGCTTGTTTGTTTTAGGAATGTAGCCTATTCAAGTGTTTGTACACCACAATTTCTCTATTGATTCTTCTACTAATGGGTATTTGGCCTGTTTCCAGCTTCTTACTATTTTGAATTATATGCTGCAATGATCATGAGAAAGCTTATATCTCTTCATCTTCATCTGTTACTTCTTTGGGTTATATACTAGGCAGAGGTCTTGCTAGGTCACATGGTATTTCTGTTCAGTACATTGTACTTTAAATATTCTTTATGAACACCAAATGCATCTATTCTTTGGTCTTCCTTATGCTACTTCCTTATACAACTTCCAATGTAAGTTGCTATCAAGTGGATTCAAGCGAAATGACACCCTTGACAACTTCAGTCTTTCATTTATCATAATGTCATGTATTGGTCTAGTGGTGTGGATTTCTGTTTTCTTTATATTGAGCAGCAATCTATAGTAAAGGTGGCTCCCTTTTAAATTATTATTATAAATAAGTAATTTTACTGGGTCTATGACAGCTCTTATAATAATCTATACATCAATTATATTAAGCACATTTGTTCACACATTGCCTTCATCATTTCAAAATATTTTCTTTCTGTTTCAGCCATTGCTATCTGCTCCCTTTTATTACTCTCACTCACCCTCACACCCTCATGGGCTCCCGACAAATGTCTTTTCATCCACATTATTGTTGTTTGTCCCCTTGGAGGGGGGCTTGTAAGTCAATGTGGTTGGTTCCTTATTTCTTCCCTTCTCCCTCACCTTCCCTCTACCCTCATGGTATTGCTATTCCCATTGTGGCTTATCTGTCCTGGAGTCCATGTGTTGAAAGTTCTTATCTCTATCAGTTAAAACTGGGGGTCATGAGAGTTGGGGAAGAGGAAACATTAAAGAACTAGAGAAATATGTGCTTCATTGGTGCTGTGCTCATTGTTTCCTTGGGACTCTTCTACAAAATATCTTTGAGTCTCCATTGAGGACCCCGTCATTTATATTGATATATTTGTTTGTTTGGGGTCTTCTGATGCCTAACACTTTATCCCATGGACACCTTGTGAACATACAGGCTGGTGTGCTTCTTCCATATGGACTTTATTGTTTCTCAGCAACATAGCCAATTGTTTAGCTTCATTTCTTTAAGGCTCCAGATCTTATAGACAGGCACTATTAACTTTCTTCACCACATTTGTTTATGCACCCATTTTGACTTCAGCAATCTATTGGGAAGGTGAGCATCACAGAATGACATGGTAGTAGAATAAAGTGTTCTTGCACTGAGGGATGACTGAAGTAGAAACCCAATGGCTCTCTTAATGCCTAACATTTAAATATATGTGCATAGACCTATATCCCTGTTATTTTATGTTAATGCATTTACATATGTTTATGCCTAAATCTATGGCTCCATAAATGTCTTTTGCCTCATAGTTCTTTCCTCTTTTTCTTTTTACTTTCCTCCTGTCCCTCTATCATGTTTAATCTTAATTCAACTCAGTACTTTCCCTTGGGTACTTGATCAAACCCCATCAGGCATTCTACGCCCTTCTTGTCATTGATTTTAGATCTCTTATTGTTCACTTGTCCCAAACTTGGGTTTGTTGGGTCCTCCCTCCCTTTCTGCCCCCTCCTCCTCTTCCATGTCTCCCCAGACTCTTCGGCCCAACTGTTTTCTCCTTTAGATTGGTTATCTTATCTATCCTATATGGAAAGACATGAGAAAAAGAGAAACAAAGCAAAGAAACTCAACAGCACATCAAAATAACCAACCCTATAAAGATTACAGGTCTGTCTGCTGACGCTTCTAACCTTTTTATGATCTGGTCTGTTGAGGTGCTTATTCCTACTCACTGATTCTGATGTCTATTTTGGTATGTCATTGTTTTTCTTCCCTTGTTGTTTTGATGTGATCCCTTTTTCTTTTGTGCTGGTGAGGAAAGGGGGTCAGGTATCAAACCCTGCACAAATGTGTGTCTCCAGTATTGTCTTCTGTTGCCCTGTGGGACAAGGAGAGGGGATCGTATCTCATGGTGAGACCAGCCCACGTGGTCCTCTCTGTGCACTGATTGCTCCCAGCAGGAATGTCATCCTCGAGGCTTGGTGAAACAGGCTTTGGCTCTCTTTTTCTGTCCTCTGCTCTTCTCTTATCTCCCCTCCCTCCCCTCCTTCCCCACCCCTTCCCTCTTCTGTATCTCTCTGTCTCTGTCTCTCTCAGTTTGGACAGACCCCTCACTCTCCCCAGGCTTTATCTTGAGTGCTGTCCTCTGAGGTGCATTCTTCTGGGGAGAGTTCATGGTAGCAGGTCTGGGGCAGACCTTTCTGTTAGTTTGCTCCCTTGTGATGGTCTGTTGCCCTTGAGGCTTGTTGCCCAAGGTTGAGGTCTGGTTCCTTTCTCACTTTCTTATGCAGACATGACCAATACCTTCTCCCTCTGTGGGTTAATGCCCTGTTTTCCCATTATCCACATGATACCTTCCCTACATTCTCCAAGTTCTCCTTTTTTTTTTTTTTTTTTAGTTGGCTGCCATATGCATCCCTGGGTTGGGTCTGGTGGCGGTTATGGTGCCAGAGTCTTGCCCCAGGAAGTAATTCACTTGGTGGCTTTCTCCCTATGCACCTTGTGCTTTTTTAAGCTCACTTCAATGGACTCAAGTTGTACTTATCCTTTTGTGCTGAATCAGCATAATTTCCTCCAAGTTTTCTCATGCATTGATCTGCTTTTTAGGGATATGTAGTATTCCATTGTATGTACAAGCCAGAATTTTTAAAATTCATTTATTGGTTGTTAGAAATCTAGGCTGTTTTCTATTCTTTGCCATTGTGAACTACACTGCAATGAACATTAGAACACAGATGTGTGGTCCTGGACTGTCGTACTTCTTCTGAATATATGCCCAGTAAGAGTATTGGTGAGTCATATGGTAGCTCAATTTTCATTTGCTTGCAGTATCACTATATCAATTTCCAAAATGGCTGCACATAACTTCAGGACTTCCAGAAGTGGATGAGATATTTTTAAAATAATTATATTGGGGACTCTTACAACTATTATAACATTCCATACATCATCTGTATCAAGCACATTTGCACACATGTTGCCACATACATTTCCAAACATTTACCACTTGAGCTCTTGGTATAAGCTCCTCTTAAAAAAAAAAAAAAAAAAAAAAAGCTCCTCTTTCCCCTTCCCCCCTTTTTAAAAAAAAAAAATGAATCGTTTTATTGGATACTCATACATCTCTCCTCATGATCCATACATGCAGATCTCATTTGCACACTTGTTGCCATTATCACTCTCAAAACATCCTCCCTCCACTTAGGCCCCCAGTTCCACCTCCTCATATTTCCCTTCTTCCCCCCCCTCATGAACCTTTAATAATTTACAAATTGCTATTTCATATAGTACACTGTCCAATGTGTCCCTTCACTCACTTACATGTTGAACATGCCCCAGAGAGGAGGTTATATGTAGATATCTGAAATTAGTTCCCCCTTTCTACTCCACCATCCCTCCACCCTCCCAGTATCACCACTCCCTTCACTTATCCTGAGGGAATATCTATCCTAAATTCCCCATGTTTCCGACTTCAGTGTACATCCCCTGTTCTAGTCGGACTTGTCTAGTAGAACCGGGAGCATGATAGTGGGTGGGAGGAAGCATTTGAGAACTAGAGGAAAGATCTATATTTTGTTGTTACTACACTGTACTTTAACTGGCTCATCTCCTCCCTGCAACCCCTCTGTAAGAGGATAACACTTCACCTATTGATGGGCTTTGGGTCACCAATCTGTACTCCCCCTTGTTTATAATGATATAATTTTAGTTCTTTGATACCTAACACTGGATCCCTTCAACACCTCATGTTCACACAGGCTGGTGTGCTTCTTACATGTGGGCTTTATTGCTTCTGAGCTGGATGGCAGCTTATTTACTCAAGCCTTTAAGACCCCAGACTATATCTTTTCAAAGTTGGGCACCATCAGCTTTCTTCACCACATTTGCTTGTACACACATCTGTCATCCGTGATCATATCAGGAAAGTGAGCACGCAATGTTATGTTTTTTAGTTCTTAAACCCTGATAACTGATCCCTTTGACAACTCATGGTCCACATGCTGGTATGCTTCATCCATGTGGGGTTTATTGCTTCTGAGCTGGATGACTGCTTATTTACTCAAGCATTTAATATCCCAGATGCTACATCTTTTGATAGCCGGGCACCAGCAGCTTTCTTCACCACCATTGCTTATGCACACATTTGTCTTCAGTGATCAGGTAGGGAAGGTGAGCATCATGGAATGCCAATTTAATAGAACAAAGTGTTCTTGCATTTAGGAAGTACTCAAGTTGAGGTCCAATGCCCATCTGCTGTTCTACTACTAAGCCTATATGTCTAAGTTCATTGATCTATTGCCCCATTGTCACATATAGATATATGCACCTATGTACATGCCTGTATTTAAACCTCTATAAATGCTCTTTGCCTCTAGTTCATTCCTCTACTTTGTTTTATGTACCACTTGTCCTACTATCATACTCATATTCCATTGAGTTTCAGTATTTTCTCTCTGTTACATTACCCTTGATCAATTCCTACTGGATTTCTCTCATCCACCTTGTCTCTAATTTTGGATCAATTGATATACCCTGGGCTGGTCAACACCATTCCCTTTACCCCTCTTCCCCTTCTCCCATAGCCCACACCCTGGAACCATTAATCCTGTCATTTTAGCCTCCAGACTATTCATCCAGCTTATCTAATTTAGATAGACCTGCAAAGGTAACAATATGTACCCAAAAAAGGCTTATTAAAATGAAACAACCAAAGAAAATAAAGCAATGATAAATAACAACAACAAAAACCCAATGTTTTATATATATGTAAAAAAAATAACAATATAAAAACATGCAAATAATTCAAGATCTGTTCAATGGCCTCCAGGAGTTTCCCCTGGTTGAGTCAGATGGGGTGCCACTCCCTGGTTCCAAAGTTTATCGTGGTCATTCCATCTGGAGCTCCACGCTCTGTTGCACACCCTTAGTGTTTTTCCCTGGTACGGTTTTGTCAGACAGGGTATAATCCTGACCCTGTTTCTCCACTGTTGAGCTCGAAAGGCCTTGGGTCAGTTATGGTAGCTCTATTTCATAGTGGGGCTGGCCATATGATTCTCTTTGTGCATTGGCTGTTCTGAGTGGGAGTATCATCCTGAAGGATCGGTGGACCAGGATGCACTCCATTCTCTCTTCCTCTCTCTTCATTTGTTCTCATGTGTTCTGGTCAGGCATCTCTCACTCCCCAAGCTGCAGCTTCAAGTGCTGACCTCCAAGGCAAACTCCTCTGGTGGAGAGGTGGCTGCCCCTGTAGTTGGGATTGGGGTTGTGTGCTCAGACTCCATTGGTTCTCTACGTTATACCGCCACACTGTATTCACATCCTGGATCACCGAGTTTAAGTTTGGTCCTTCTTTCACTGTGGAGATATAAACAATACACTCCCTTTGGGAGAGTTAGTACTCCATTCCCTCTCTACACATCACCATTTGCTTCACTGCCTACCCCCACCCCCCTATTCTAGTTGGCTACCATATGTAGCTTGGAATTTGGTCTGGCCTCTGCCATACAATTTTTGCCTCTTCCTAGGCATTTCTGAATAGAGTAGCAACCCAAAGTACCCCTTTTGCATTTTTTAAAATTACGCTTACCTCAGCGGACTCATGTTGTACCTGTCCTTTTGCGCTTGGCTAGCTTCACTTATCATAATTCCCTCCAGTTCTTCCCATGCGGTGACGTGCTTCATGCGTTCATCACTGATTTTCAGTGATGCACAGTACTCCATTGTACCACAGCTTTTTAATCCATTCGTTAGTTGATGGAAATTTGGGCTGCTTCCAACTCCTTGCCAATGTGCTGTGCTGCAATGAACACTGGAGCACAGATGTCTGGTCATGGTTCATTGCTTGCCTCTTCTGGGTCTATGTCCAGTAGGGAGATTGCAGGGTCATGTGGTAGTTCAATTTCCATCTGTTTTAGATATTGCCAAGTTAATTTCCGTAGTGGCTCTCCATACCTACACGTCCACCAGCAGTGGGTAAGTGTTCCGATCTCCCCACAGCCTCTCCATCACTTACTGCTTTCTGATTTTTTAAATTGGGCTATCATTGAAGGTGTTAGGTGGTATCTCATTGTTGTTTTGATTTGCATTTCTCTTATGGCTAATGATCAGGAACATTTTCTCATATGTTTATTGGCCATTCTAATTTCTGCCTCTGAAACTTCCGTTCATGTCCTTTGGCCATCTCCTCAATGGGAAGTTAGTTTTGCTATTTTTGGAAGCTATCAGGGTATTGTAGATTTTAGTAATAAAGCCTTTATCTGATTTGTCACTGCTAAAGATGTTTTTCCAGTCCGTGGGTTCTCTTATAACTCTTTTGGCGAATTCTTTCGATGCACATAGAGTTTTAATCTTCAGTATATCCCACCTGTCTATTTGTGCCTCCTCTGTGTTTGTGTCCTTCCCTACTTCTGATAGTCTATGTAATCCCTGTGCCAATGGTCTCAGGTTGGTCCCAATTCTCTCATTGACGGCCCTAATAGTTTGGGATTTTACTTCAAGGTGTGTGATCTACCTTAAGTTTAGTCTAGTGCATGGAGAGAGGTAAGGGTCTTGCTTCATTTTTCTACATGTAAATACCTATTTTTTCCAGCACTACTTGTTGAAAAGGGCATCTGCTTTTCATTTGATATTTTTTGGACCCTTATCAAAGATCAGTTGTCTGTATGCTGGTGTTTTTATTTCTGGGTTTTCATTCTTTTCCATTGGTCTGAGTATCTATCATTATGCCAATACCATGCTGTTTTGACCACTGTGGCTGTATAGTATGTGCTAAAGTAAGGTAAAGCAAGCCCTCCCATGGTGCCCTTCTTAAGGAGATCTTGGCTAATTCTGGGCTTCTTCCCTCTGCATATGAAGTTGGTAATCATTTTTTCCATTTCTCTGAAGAAAGATGAGGGTAATTGTATTGGAATTGCATTAAACTTATATAGTGCCTTGGGTAGAACTGACATCTTTACTATATTGAATCTTCCGAACCATGAGCATGGGATATTCTTCCATTTGTTGAAGTCACTCTTGTTTTCTTGTAATAGCATTTTGTAGCTCTCATCATATAGATCTTTTGTTCTTTTAGTCAGGTATATTCCTAGATATTTCAATTTGTGTGTGGCTATTGTGAAGAGTACCTCTTTTTTAATCTTCTCTTCTGTGGTCTTATTTGATGTGTACAGAAGACCAATCAACTTCTGATTGTTGATCTTGTATCCTGCCACTCTGCAATACTCCTCTCTTGTTTCCAGTAATCCCCTTGTGGAACTTTTGGGGTTTTCCATATATAGAATCGTATCAGCTGCAAATAATGATAATTTTACCTCTTCCTTCCCCAGGCGTATACCTTCTATGTCTTTTCTTTGCCTTATGGTGTTAGCTGAAACCTCCAATAACATATTGAATAAAAGTGGGGACAAGGGACATCCTTGTCTGGTCTCCTTTTTCAGTGGGATTGTGTCTGTCTTTTCTCCATTGATTATCACATTTGCTGTTAGTTTTTCATATATAGCTTGTATTGTCTTGAGGAATTTTCCTTCTATTCCTATCTACTTGAGTGTCTTAAACAGGAATTGGTGTTGGATATTGTCGAATGCTTTTTATGGCATCTATGGATATAATCAGGTGATTCTCATAATTTTTTTGTGTCAACATGGTGAATGATACTAATGGTCTTTCGCATGTTGAACCACCCCTGCATCCCTGGTATGAACCCCATTTAGTCAAGGTGAATTATTTGTTTTATATACGTTTGTATTCAATTGGCCAGTATTTTATTAACGATTTTTGCATCAATGTCCATTAGGGATATTGGTCTGTAGTTCTCAATTCTTGTGAAATCTTTGCCTGGTTTCCATATGAGTGTTATACTAGCTTCATAGAAGGGGTTCAGGAGGTTTCCATCTTTTTCTATGTTTTGAAAAAGTTTGTGTAGGATTGGTGTCAGTTCTTCTCTGAATGCTTGGTAAAATTCTCCTGTAAAACCATCTGGTCCAGGTGACTTATTTGTTGGGAATCCCTTGATAACCTTGTGTATTTCTACTCTTGTTATGAGTCTATTCAGATTCTTGATGTCCGATGAGGATAGTCTAGGAAGAGACTGTTTTTCCAAGAATTTGGCCACGTATTCCAAGTTAATGAGTTCACTGGAGTACAGTTCTTTGTAGTATTGTGTAATTATCCTTTTAATTTCATTAGGGTCAGTTGTGATGTCCCCTCTTTCATCCCTCATTCTTGCTATTGAAATATTTTCCCTCCTTTCTTTGGTTAAGTCTGCCAGTGGTTTGTCAATTTTGTTAATCCTTTCAAAGAACCAACTTTTAGCAGCATTAATTTTTTCCATTGTTTTCTTATTTTCTCTCTCCTGAATCTCAGCCCTGAGTTTTATTATTTCTTTTCTTTTGCTATTAGTAGGATTGTCCCACTGACTCTGCTCTAGTCACTGTAAGTCTTGTGCCAACATAACAGTTATGAGATGCTCTTCCTTTTTCAGATGTGCCTGTATTGCTATGAAATTTCCTCTTAGAACTGCCTTTGCTATGCCCCATAAGTTTGGTATGTTGTGTTTTCATTCTCATTGGATTCTAGAAAATTTGTAATTTCATCTCTGATCTGGGCCAGTACACTCTCTTTTTGCAGTAGAGAATTATTCATTCTCCATTTATTTTCTCTAGTTCTCTTCATCTTCCTTTTGTTGATTTCCAAGCTTATGGCACAGTGATCTGAGAGAGAGTGCTGTATGACATCAACGTGCTTATATTTGTGTAGATTCACCTTATGTCCCAGTATGTGGTCTATCTTCGAATATGTTCTATGTAGGGATGAAAAGAATGTGAATTGTTTTTTATTTGGGTGAAAAACTGTACATATCTATCAAATCCAGTTGTCTAATTGTAGTGTCTAGATTTCTAGCCTCCTTGTTGATTTTCTTCCCCTGTGATCTGTCTTTCTCAGAGAGTGGTGTACTGAAGTCAACCACTATGATTGTTGAGGTTGTGATTTTTTCATCTTTAGGAGTGTTTGGTTTACATATTTAGTTGGTCTCTCAACTGGGGAATATATGCTTACAATGCTTATTGATTCATTGTCTACCTTTATTTTGAGCATTATATAGTGTCACTCCTTATATCTTTTATGGTTTGCACTTTGAAGTCAATTTTATCCAAGATTAGAATTGCTAACCCTGCTTTTTTTGAATTGTTGTTTGCTTGGTATGCCTTTCTCCAGCCTTTGATTCTCAGCCTGTTTTTGTCTGTAGTCTTGAGATGTTTCTCCTGTAGGCAGCAGATTGATGGGTTGGGTTTTTAAGCCAGTCTGCTAGCCGCAGTCTTTTGATTCCGTGTTCAGTCCATTATATTTAGGGTTATTATCTCCAACTGTGGAATATGTGATGTCATCTTCTACCTTTTGTGTTGAGTGTTTCCTTACCTCCCTTTCTATGCAGTATGTTGTGGATGTGTGTGTGAGGGTTGCTCATTCTTGATTTCTTTCCATCATTATGCCATTCCTTATTTTCAGGGCTGGTTTCTCTTTGCTGCGCTCTGGGTGAGGTTGTTCTATCTGATGTTCTCCTATTCATGCCTGATGTGTTCTATTCTTCTGCCCATACTGTGTCAGCAAGGATCTTTTGTAGGACTGGGTTTCTTCTAATGTATTCCTTGATTTTTCTTTGTTTGGAAAAACTCTTACTTTTCTATCTAGCTTGATAGATAATTTGGCAGGGTAGAGAATTTTTGGGTTTGTGTTAATTTCCTTCATTTTTTGGAATATATTACTCCATCCTCTCCTCTTCTTCATAGTGTCCGTTGATAGGTCTGAGCATATTCTTATTGAGAATCTTTATATGTGATGTTTTTTCCCCCTAACTGCTCTCATGATTTTCTCCTTTTCTTCAAAGCTGGGTAGTTTAACTATTATGTGTCTCGGTCACTTCTTCTTGGGATTCAGTCTAGCTGGTGTTCTTTCAGCCTCTTGAATGGTTGCCTGGTTTTCATTCATTAAGCTAGGGAAGTTTTCCTCTAGGAATTCTCTGACGATTGTTGCAGATGACTTCTTTGCCGTGTTTTCTTCCGGCAGGCCAATAATTCTGATGTTATATCTTCTTATAGTCTCAGACACAGATCTTACAGTTTCTTCAGTTTCTCTGATAATCTTATTAGATTTTGTTTGCGTATGTTAAATTCTACTTGTCGATCCTCTAGGTCACTGATGAGTCTTTCAGTTTCCTCCAGTCGATTTGTGAAGTCCTTGAGTCTGTTGTTGTTTTTGCTATCTTGTCCCTAAGCTCTTGTATTTCCCTTTGGTGGATTGACTTTATCTCATCTATTAATTCATCCTTTTTCTCTATTGTTTCCCTCATAGCATGTATGTCTCCAGTCATCATTCTGAAAGTTTTCTTCTGCGGCATATCAATGTCTGCTTCCTCTACGCATGCCATCAGGCTTAGGGCATCTTCTGCAGTTGCCTATTGTTTCTCCTGTTTTTTCAATGAGGTTGTTAGGGCTGATTGCTGTTTGCGTTGCATTGTTTTCGACGTACCAGGTGCCATTTTCTAGGGTCTTGAAGAGCACTGGCTCCCTCTGGGAGACTTAAAGGAATGTGTCTTCAAACTTCCTGTGACTAATTTCGCTATGGAATTATCCTCAGTCTTTATCCTCATGTGACTTCACTCTTTCCGTAGTGAACTGGTGTAGCATTATCTGGAGGGCAAGTTGGTTTGTTTTCCCAGCGTCCCCTGGTGAAATTTTTGTGGGCCTACAAAGATGGTGCTGCTCTGCACAATCTCACCA
>PVJH01019773.1:0-42028 GCA_004026705.1 Nesogale talazaci
TTACTAAATACACAGATTGTACATTATTTAAATATTTTAAAATATAAAGACTTGGTGCATGGGGAAAAATATATATATAAAGACTCACTTCAGTGCCTGTTATCTGTGACAATTATTTCTACAAATAATTAGAACCAATATGTACTTTAAATTATTCACCTGCCTATTTCATTCTTACTTTTCATTCTTCTGCATTTTTACATATTTATTCTTAAATCTTCTAATTGATATCATTACATAGACTATAAGTGGAGATCAAAACCCATGAAAAGCACATAAATGCTACGTTGAATTGTCATATTTTGAATGTTTGAAAATGCCTGTTATGGATGAAAGTGTATCTTCCCAGAAGATATATTGAAGTAGATGTGAGTTTATTTGAAAATTATTGAAGGCAACATGAAGTCGTGGTTAGAGTTTGTCCTAATACAGCATAAGTAGTGTGATAGTCTGGGTAATCTAGGGAAACAACTCCACAGAAACATCTATGTATAAGAGAGAATTTTATATAAAAGGTAAGTGTACCTTAAGAAAGCATCGCAAGCCAGTGCTGTCCAAGCCTATAAATTCAGCATTAGCTCATATGACCAAGACCAATCGACAAAGTCCTTCTCAATCTCACAAAACATGTGCAAGGACACCAACTGCAGGAGAAAAGCCGAATCAGTGGATATGTAAGCACCTCGGCATTGGCAGGGTTCTGCCCGCGGCTGCTCCAGCACACTGCAGGTCCTTGTGGCTCTCGCTCAGGGAGGTCTCGCAGGAAGTGAGCCTCGCCAGCTGACTCGGGGAACTGACGACAGCAACTGCACCCTGGTCCGACCATCAGAAGGCAAAAGACCTGAGAACTAGAAAGGTGAGGATCACCGAGCCATTTATCTCCCACCCTTCAATTAACCCCACATGTGTTGATCGGCCAGGTTGACCTACTATACCTTAACTATCTCAAGTAGTGTCTTTAAAAAGGGGAAGTACAGTTGTAAACAGAGGGAAGAAACTCCTCTGAAGGAAAGAGACTCGAAGGAGGTTATAAGAAGTTCAGGAACACCTGACGCTACCAGAAGCTTAGTACCTCACTCACGGCCACCTAGCTGGTTCTGACTCAGGGAGATCCTGTAGGACAAAGTAGCACTGCTCCCGTGTGTTTCTGAAACCGCACATATTTATGGGAATAGGGTCCCTCACCTTTCTCCCATGGAGTGAATGTTAGTTTCAACCTGCTGACCAAGTGGTTAACAGTCCCGAACAGAACTCATTGTGCCCCAGCGTAGGTCTGACAATATGCTGAATTTAGACTAGTAGGCTCCAGAACTGTGGGCAAATTAAATTGATACTTCTGTAAGTCACTTAGTGTGTGGTACTTTATAATGGTGCCCCTACAAACTAATAAACCATCAAATAACTATATTATTGTTTCTTTATTCTTTTGGGGTTCATAGATTGTGGAAAGTTATCTGAATATTAATGAAAGAAGAAATAAATTCAGTGTCTAGTATGATCGTTTTACCTCTCTAATTTAATACAAGTTCTTGGTTCATGATATGTACTTCAGATTATTTCTTAAATAAATGAAAATATAGATAAATGAACCTTTGAATCTTTGAACATTTCCTTTATCTCTGTTGAGCTAGAATGGTGTTTCCTTCCAGAGATATATGTGTAACTGAGTGTAAAAAAAAATGAAAAGACCTTATCTCCCAGAACATGTGATGTGAGTGTATGAAAAGAGGCAATGTGAATGCAAGATATATATATATAGTGAATGCAAGATATATATATATATATATATAGTCATGCTTGAGCCTTTAATCCATGAATAAAGGAAGCAAAGATATAGCACTGGAAAGACCTTTACTATGTACAGCATACTACAAACACTTGAAATATATATAAGAAATTTATAGAGCACCTATGCAAGGAGCTGTCAATGTATCTACTAAATAATCCAGGTGCCTGCATACCAAATAAAACCTGGGAGTTGCTACAGTATTTTTAATGCTCCTTCACTGTCCCATCATAATATGAAAAGAGTAAAGGTAAATAAAATATTTTAGTTTTATTTTAAGTATATATTTGTGTGGAAATATTGATGCTCTAATTTTAAAGGCTTTAAGGAGAGAAAAAATATCTGACTTTTGCTATGAGTTACATGTCAAACTCGGTATTAACTTTAATGTGAAAGACATTTAAATTCTGCTATGCCCTCCAGGTAAGCTTATTTAGCAGGTTAATTTATTCTATTGTTATATAATCAAAACAGGATTTGGGCAAACTATATTTGAACTGAGATTAACATAATGACATACCTTTAATAGAAAGTCTTATCAGCTCCCTACAATTATCAAATGTTCTAATTTAAGTGACAGTCAAACAATACAAAGGACAATTATCACAAAATTTTATATTAAAAAAAGTATTGTGAAAACATTTTTGCCTCGTTGTGTTGCCTAGGGAATGGGGAGGGGGAGGATCAGAGCCAGCATTCTCCTTTAGGAATAGTGAATGATATTCAGCTTATGGTATATAAAGTTAGCATTTCACAAAGACCAGTTCTTGTTTTATGTCAGGTTTCAAGATGGCGTGCTGTTTCCTACTTTTTATTATGTGTAATTGGAAAAAGAAAAGGAATCAAGTTTAATATAGTACTGCAAAGCAAGAGTTTAAGGACCACGTGCAGTGCTAGAGTTTTCCAAAGATGTGGGAATGCTCTGTGCCCCGGCAGAGAGAGCTTTCTTCTCCATTCTGGGCCTCCCCATCTTTCCCAAGGGAAAGGAAAGGGAAAAGAGAGAAGGTAGTATTTCCTTCAGCTTTTCCTTCAGAAAATATCAGAAGGGCAAAAACCTGCAGCCAATTTTTACGCTAAAGGACTGCAAAGAGAAAAAGAGTCTCCTTCGTAGACAGATGAAGCGCTTACTGAGTTTTTCCTTTTTTATTTACTTTGCATTTTTTTCTAGGGAGGTGCTTTGTGGGGGAGTGTCTGTCCTAAACAGAAAAGTGGTTTCAGAATATGTGGGTGGAGTGGGGCAACTCAAAATAAAAATGAAAACTACAGACCTGGGCATTGCGAGCTGAACTTGAGTCACTGTCCTGGTCGTAACCAAGAACGTGACCTTGAACAAGCTGTGTAGCATATGTGACCACAGGATGCTTTCTCCTACCACCTATCTTACTCTTTGTGTGTGTGTGGGGGGGGTGGGGGGTGGAGGGGGAGATAAAAGGACGGGATCTGCAACAAAGGATATTTAATATTTCTTTCAGGTTTTAAAATTTCTAAATTGTGTAATTAGGCAGAAAATATTTCCAAAATAGTGATGATCTTCCTAAGAAAATATTTAAAATATTTTTAATTTTAATAATTTTATGCATTTTTCTGAAATAAACCTCTATACTGTTTATAAGTAAAAGACACTATATGACATCATAATTGGAAGTGTATAATATAGTCATGTATACTCTAATAAGTGTATTCATTTTCGTGATTATTATTTTAACAAGTTCAGTTAAACATACTGTGAATGTTTTAGTCAACAGCACTTTTACTCAAAGACTGCACTGTTCTCTGAGGCAGTCTGAGCCTGCAAACACTCCCCTTTCTCTAGCTTGCTTTTCAAGACTGATTATCATAGAAACTGAGCTTTCACTTTGAGTTTGTTTTACATCACTCATTACTTTATATCTCTCATTGTCGTTTATGGTGTATGTGTATCGTCTCCACAGGATACATCATAAACTTATGAGATGGAGGCTGTTTTATTTACCTTTAATTCTTCATGTTATAACTCTCACCCACAAAGCACTCAGTTAACTTTGGTGGAGTGACTGAATAATGCTGTTATCTCATCTTGGAGATTTTTGCATCTGTTATGGTTAATCTACATTTTGTTTATGAAATGTGTACAGTATCAAATAACTGTAATACATTGGAGTGTTATTATACTACAGTCATCATTATAGAAAGAGAAAATAAAGTACTTTTAATATAAGAATGATTGAACAAATGAATTTATTGTTAGAATGCAAAAAAAGTGCAATAACGGTTTTAACAACACTTCAAGTACTCATGCTGGTAACAAATAGCAATACATCAATGGCTACTAGAAAATGAGCATTAGTAGAGAGTAAAAATAACTTTGTCAAATAGGATTTGTTCTTAAACTATTAAAGAACAAAATAAGAAACAGCTATTCCAAGTAAGTGTTACACCTTTTGCAAACTATTTTAAAATAATTCTGCTTACAGAACTATAGCGTCCATTAAGAGGTAGTTGTAAACGTTTGCTAAGATTGGAACTTGGACTGTGCAAAATATGAAAGTAGGGAAATTGAACGTGGTATAAGTAAGGAGGAAAGCATAAAGATTGATATTCTAGGCATTTGTGAGCTGAACGAGACTGGTTAAACTATTTTGAATCAGAAAGTCATGATTTACTGTGCTAGGAATTGCATATTCAGAGGAATCGGATGGCATTCATTGTCAAAAAGGATATTGCAAAACCAATAATGAAGTGCAATATTATCTGTGCTAGGATTATATCTATCTACTTTCAAGGAAATTCTATCAATATCACTATTGTTCAAATTTATGTAGCAACCATAAAATCTAGTGATGAAGAATTCTGTCAGTGACTTCAGTCTAAAACTGACCTAATATGGATTGATAATTATTAGTGACAGGGATACAAAAGTTTGGAAACAAAGATGAGTAGTTGAAAATATAGACTTGGTCATAGATATAAAGCTGAAGATAGCATGATAAAATTTTGCAAGACCAACGACTTGTTCATAGAAAATGCCTTTTTTCTAAAAAAACACAAGTGGATTTGTTCTTAAGCTTAGAGTGGCTAAAGTAAATGGAAAAAATGATAAAGTCAAAGATCTAAATAGAAAATTTACCAGGGCAGCTCAAGAAGACAAAGCCAAATATTATAATGAGATGTGAAGCTATCAAAAACTTGGACACCAAATGGGAACCGCACACTCAGCATATCTCAAACATCATGTTCCAGAAAGTAGAGGACGTTCAAAACGGAGGAAGGTCTTCAAGAAGATAGATTGACACAATGGCTGCACCAATATGCTCAAGCATAGAAACAGAGTCAGAACAATGTTAGACCAAGCAATGTGTTGTTCTATTGAATCTTCTGGAGTTATCTGAGATGCAAATCCCTTAAATATACACTTCACAAATAGTTTCTTCCAGTCTTTTAAAAATAGAAATGCTATCTTTGAAAGGACATTTAATTTTTTAATTTAAATTATTTTATTGAAGGTTCTGACAGATATTTTAACAATCCATAATCAACTATATCAAACAAACTTGTCCATATGTGCCAATGTCATTTTCAAAACCTTTTTCAACTTGAGCCATTATTCTTAATATCGACTCCTCTTTCTTCCTTCCCACCTTGTAAACCCTTGATAAATTATCTATCTGTATAAATATACATATATTTATATGTAAATATTTTTCATATATTACTCTGTCCACAGTATCCTTTACCAATGTTTTTGTTGTTGTCCATTGCTATGGTTTTCTCTCTATCACCACCACCCCTCCCCTGACCCTCATTGTGTTGTTATTCCACTACTGTTTCTCTGTCCTGGTTTATCTCTCCTGGCTTCTGTGTGGTGAAGTTCTTATCTGTACCAAGGTAGATACACCAGTCTAACAGGATTTGTGAGGAAGAACTGGGGTCATGATAGTGGGGTCAAGGTGGGGGGAGAGGAAAGGAAGGATGAAAGAGCCAGAGGAGTTTTTTGTTGGTGCTAAGCTGCACCTTGGCTGAATAGTTCCTTCCATGTGACCCTTCTGAGGGGCTAGCCAATGGTGTCTTGTGTTGAGAGAATACTTAAGGAGAGTCTCAAAATTCATCATCTACCTTGACACTTTAATATATAGATATATATGCCAATATGCCTATCTGTATATATTAATATGTTTATATGTACATGCTTATATTTATACTTCAATATATAGCTTTTGCCTCCTAGTTGTTTCCTATATTTTGTTTTACTTTTCCCCTACCCTACTATAATGTTCACCCTACACTTGGCTGTCGGATACATTAAAATTGATCAAATCCTAACCAGGCATTATACACCCTTCCTGTTGATTTTAGATCCCTTGTTGCTCTCTTGGTCTTGTAATTTTTTGGCCTCCCTTTCCCTTTATGTATCTGTTCCTCTCCTAAGCACCACTGGAAACTTTGGCCCCATTGCTTCTCCTTGGGATTGTTTAATCCCGCCTACCTTATATAGGTAGATGTATTAAACTTTTTTTAATTTTAAGTCTATAAATAATTCCAGATCTATCAAATGACTTTTATGACTGTCTGCCAACCAGGTGTGATGAGGTGTCAAATACTACGCCACCCCACCACCACCTCCAGTCAGAAGTCTATTTTAGGCATTCCTCAGGGACTTCGTGTCGTCGCTCCCCTTCCTATACTGGTGTGCTACCTTCTTGGCTTGTTCCATTATGGGGTGGCAGGGTGTCACTCTGGGCTGGTGAGGAGACTTCATGTCTTGTGTTGAAGCAGTCAACACTTTTAATACTGATAATTTACAAAAATATAAATTTAGTACATTTTAATACAAATAAATCATGAAGTACTGTGCTGTGTGTGATAGATTTACATCTATTATACATATTGAAATCCAATCGATACATCATTCGGAAAGAAAACCAATGGTCATGAAGATGATAAGAAAGAAAATACCAAAATGAATGTCAGAAGAAACTTTCAAATTTATCCTCAATCATAAAGCAAATAGAAGAAACGATGAAATCAAAGAGCTGAATAGAATATTTCAAAGGGGAGCTGAAGCAAACATTTTATCACAATAAAATGAGCACAGACTCAAAATGATTTCTAACAGAAGAGAAGAACATGCTCAAAATATCTTAAAATTAAAGAACCCTAGAAAAAATCCAAACCTCAGGTTGCAATATTGAACCATGCTGTGGAAAAAATATTAAATGATGCAGAAAACAACAAAGGAATACACATTGTACCAAAAATAACTAGTCAGCGTTCCATCATTTCAGGAGGTGGCATATAAGCAAGAATCAATGGTCCTGAATGAAGAAGTTCAAGGTACACTGAAAGCACTAGTCAAGAATAAGGCCCCAGGAATTCATAGAACACCAATTGGAATGTTTCAACAAGCTGATGAAGTATGGCGGAACACATTCACAGATTCCAGGAAATTTGGAAGAGAGCTACTTAGCTAAGTCACTAGAAGGGATCCTTTTTAGTACCAATTGCAAACAAAGTTGCCTAACAGAATGTTCAAATTATAGAACAATAATATCATTGATAGGCTGATGGTTGTCTTTTGGCTTTCATGAACTTATTTTAATTTCTTTAGTTTCAACCTGAATCTATAGAGGAGCAATTAATGGTCAGTTCCACTTGTTCCCTGGCTTGGTTTCAGCTTCTGATATTGAGCTTGTCCATCATCTTCTGACAGATGCAGACCATTTGATTTCTGTGTTTCCCATCAGGAGAAGTCCATGTGTATAATCACCTTTTGTGCTGTTGAAAAGAGTATCTTTGATTAAGAAGTCATTCATTAGTCTTGAAAAATTCAGTCATGCAGTCTCCAGCTTCTCATATTTTCCAAGGATTGTTCTAATTCCTTGTTTCCAATTTTTGCTTTCCAATTGCCAATAATTATTGATGCATCTTGACTGCATGCTTGATTAATTTCAAAATGTAAATATCATTAAAAATATTGAACTTCTTCATCACTAGTTTCAATGTTTGACTAGTATGTAGACAGGTATTATCCTATGACAGTCAGCATCATACTTCAGTATATATCTTGAAATGTTATTTTTGATGATGAACGCAATTCCATTCCTTTTGGATCTGTCATTTCTATAGTAAACCATAAGATTTTTTTACTACAATGGCCAATTACAGTCCATTTCTGCTCATTAAAATCTAGTTCATAAATCTTTTTTTGCATTCCATTTTGTTTTTGATGATTTCCAAATTTTCAAGATTGATTCTTCCTACAATGTTTCAACTATTTTTAGTTTCACTTGTTTCCTCTCATGCTGAGCTCCATCTCATGTGACATCAGCAAATCAAACTTCTAAAGGATTTCCTCCCAGAGTCTTTCCACCATGCAAGTCACTGTGATTGCTTCTACTCTGAAAATGCTCTTCTTCTGAAGTCAAATTTGAGTGCCTTCCAACCTGAGGGACTCAATTTCAGTCACTCTCTTTGGCAAGTCATGATGCTATCCATATGGTTTCAATGGTGAATTCTTCTACAGTGGACCGCCTATTCCATCTTCATAGTCAGTGCTTAGCCTGAAGAGCCTCTGAAACCTGATGACGTTGAGAGACCCCGATGGTATTTGGAAATACCAATTACATCATTTTCAGCGTCATAGCAACACACAAGCCACCACATTAAGACAAACTAACAGACATTCTCGTTGCCATCATGTGATGCCTACTGCCAGTGACCCTGGAGGATAATGCAGAACAACCTGTGTGCATTTCTTAGCCTGTAACTCTTCATAGGGACAGAAAGTCCTGCTTTTCTTCAGTGCAAGGACTGGTGATTTTGAACCGCTCCCAATGTGGGTCACAGACCAACAGGTAACCACTATGCACCCAAGGCTCCTAACTGACAAGTGGCTGTAAAAGAATTCTTTCAAAATAATCCTGAGCTAGGTTTCTACAGGAGTATGAATTTTTTTTAAAAAAAGGAATTTAGAAGAACAAGATTATGTGCTATATCCATGAGCCTTGAATGTTTTTCCTTTTTGTATGAGTATGCAACACATGATAAACTCTCCTGGTAAACTCTAAAGTGTTCTTTAAGAACACTTATGTGGCATGTTCTTTAAAAGACTATTCTTTATATTCTGAGAAATTGTTACTTTTTTTTGCTCAGGCCCACAATTATACTTAATTGCTTCCATTATATCAATTAGCACATAATATCTTTTTTCCCTTTATATGCCTGTGTATTGAGAATAACGTAAAAGAAAAAAGTAAAAAATAGATTTATACTAGAACTGGATTATAAACCTTTTTAACCACTCAGTGGTAGTTCTCTAACCAAGATGATTAGCAACTACCAGAAATAGTTTTTTATCTGTTTAACTAGCTAATCTCAACTCACCTTTAGACATGAATTCATTTCTCAAACCCAATCAATAACTGCAAGTTCCTTGCAGGAAATATATCCCATGAACAAATCTGTCGTGCAAATCCACACATTTCTGAAAGTTACCCAATCAACAACCAAGTCTTTCCTGAGTAACCACATTTCTCAATAAAGGCCACAAATCTCTAATGTATATCCTTTCAATGTGAGTTCTTGAGTGTTGGGTTAGAAATTACCCGAAAATAGGAGCTTAAAGTAACAGACATTTATCTCATGTATATTTACAAGTGAAGAATCTGGAATGCTCCTTGGAACACTTCCTCTTGTTGCAAAGTTTTCATTAAAGTTTCATTAAGTTCTCACTGGAGTTGAAGGCTCTACCTCTAACTTAGAGCATTCATAGCCATTGCGAGTAAGTAGATCTTGACTCCTTACCACATAGACATCTTAACAGGGCAGCCTGAGTGTCCACCCAGCCTGAAAGTCAGTTGATCTCAGTGTGAGTGATCCAAGAAAGAGAAAGCCAGAAGCCATGGGTTTCAGACGACCTAGCCTCCAATATTATCACTTCTACCACTGTTTGTGGACAAAGCATACCAGTCTTCATATAATGTGAAAGAGAATTACAGAAAACTCCTCATACAGGAGATAAGGATAATTGGACACTTGTAGCTTCCTTTCCTAAAAACCTTATATAAATGACCAACAGGGTCATTTATTCAGAGTAACTACGCTTAACTCTTCCTTCCTTGAGTGGACAATAAATTAACTTTCTGCTTTTATTTCAGTTATTGAGTGTTATTCCTATCCTTTGTCATTTCTGAATTCTACAGCTGCTAAAATCATTTTGGAGATGTTCATTTGAGAGCATCTATGGCATCTGTGAATCACTAGGTGTCCTCAGGTGGACCACTTGAGGTCAAATTCTGGCACCCAAGTGCTTTGGGTCTTCTAGAGCATATTCTAGAGCGTAGGACAAGTTTTATTAAAGTCATAGTCTTTAATATCAATCCTTTCATAGGAACTCAATTACTGTTTGTTAAATAAGTGATATAAAACCAAATAAAAAAACATAAACATCTCCAGTTTTCAGTTTCAGAAGTCAAGTAATAAAACATTCAGCAGTTGCTGCTGTTGTTTTATGCCATCAAGCCAATTCTTACTTACAGTAATCATATCTGATAGAGTAGAACATCCCCATAGTGTTTCCCTAGGATGTAATCTGTATTGGAGCAAATAGCTAGGTCCTTTCTCCCTAGGCACTGTGGTTGGTTAGAACTGTCTACCTTAGAATTAGTAGCCTAATTCTAAACAGCTGGACCACCAGCACAGACATTTTGGAGGAGTAGACTGTCAGAGAGGGTTCTTTAGAGAAATAAAACCAGGACACTAGGAATTCGCTTTATATATTTATATAGAAAGAAGAGTATATAAGATAAGAAAGAAAGAAGTAATCCATAAAGCAGTAAAATCTGCTCAGTGCAACTCACTTGTGTGAGACAGCTAGAAGACTGGCAGTCCTTCAAGTCTTGAGGGCTGCTGAGTAGTCCTCTGTAGAGCAATTCAGGCTATCTGGTCACAGGCAGCAAACAGCAGAGCAGGTCGCCAACATTCAGCCAGATGACAGAGTCCAACAGTCCCCAGATCAAGAGATGTATATCCCAGGAGCATGGTAAAGTAGGGCTTGAAAGAACCTCAACTCACAGCTCCAGAGCTCAACCTCACTCCCACCGATTAGGTGTGCCATGGGTAGTGTTGCTTGGAGGTTGAGGCACAGGACAAACAAAGCAGCTAGCTGGTCCGAAGATCCAAAAGTAAGAGAGAAAGTTGGGGACTCGCTGAGCCCTTCCTATCTCTGCCCTTCAATTCATCCCATGTATTCATTCGTCACGCCGTCACAACGGACCCACCAATCTTCTGTGGCCACATTGGCAAAACAAACCTGCCCATCACATAGGCTATTGCAGATGTACAACTCACTTTGCTTTATGCTATAAACCCAATGCAATTTTAAATTCCTTTGCCTCTTAAGTTTCCAATCTGATTGTGGGACAGATAGAACATTTCTTTTTGATCCCTTGAAGAATAGAGAACAGAAGAATTCACAAAGAATATACTCATTTCATCAAATAACCCATTGCTATTGAGCCAGTTCCATGTTAGTCATAAGAGAGTTGTACTCCCATGGTTATTTTTTCAGAAGTATATTGACAGGCTTTCCTTCAGATAGACTTTCCTCTCTTGGCAGACTCAAACGTCCACATGTTCCATTTTAACCATTTCCAAAACCCAGGGACTCTGCTCTCAAATGAAGAAAACCTTGTGTATTATTAAGAAGAATTCCAGTAACCTGGTAATAGTTTTTAAAACTTTATTCAGACTCAATATAGCATTCATTTTTATCTTTCTGTGGAGCAATTTCTGTACATATATGTAGTATTAAAGTTTTAACAAATTGAGAATAAAGAAAATTAAACAGCTTTCCAAGAAGAAAATTATCCTGTATTAAAATAATTTATATGGGGCTGAGCCCTGGTGGTGTAGTGGTTCTGCGCGGGACTGCAGCCCACTGGGACGGAGGTTCAATTCCAGCAGTGGAGCTGGGCCTCCTACTCCCACCACCGAAGAGCAGTGATGCCCAAAAAAAACAAAAAAAAATAATTTATATGACTTATTATTAACATAGAATTTCAAAGGGACATAGGCAAAATACACTGTCAGTAAATGTGCATAATGAAACAGGAGATGTGGTCTGAGCCCTGGTGGCATAGTGGTTGAGTGTGGAACTGCGGCCCATTGGCTTGGTGGTTCAAATCCAGCAGCAGTTCTCCAGGAGCAAGGCTGGGTAGCTCCCACAACCACCAGAGGGCAGTGATGCCTCCCTCCCAAAAAATCCAACTTTTGCTGAGCCCCGGTGGCGTAGTGATTGAGTGCAGGACTGTGGCCACTGGCTTGGCAGTTCAAATCCAGCAACAGCAGAAAGAGAAGATGATAGGATATACCAAAACAAATTTTCAAATCTTACAGGGTATAAAACACAGTTTTAAATAACTACAATAATTTCATCTTCAAGAACATACTCTATAGGTCAAATATGACATTGAAGTTAGATATCACATATTTAACTATATCCAATTTCTAATATATCATCTATTATTATGTATATATTTACACAAAATATCTATATATTTTATCTGAAAAGCTCCCTTCAAATCAGAAGTTGAGGTTTTCACTTTATCATAATGAATCCTGCTCAAAACCTCAAATGACATGCTTAAAACTCAGCTTAGTTCTGGTAAGAATGACACATGTTCTTGATTAACATGTTATTTACATTCTAAATAAGTGAAGAAAAATTAAGACTAGTCAAGGAAACCAATTTAAGTAGGTAATGGTTACATTGAAAATAAAGTGACATAAAAGAAAGTAGAAATGTAAATATGAATCCAAATAAATTCTGTATTGCATATAATATAGTCTGGAATGAAGTTGAATAATATAATCAGAACATGGAATAACTATGTCTATATTTACAACAAGTCATATATGTCATAAATGTCTTCTGAATCATATCAATTAGAATAAATGAGAACGTTTAGAAAATGTTTTAAGAAAAACCCCAAAAGGCATCAAGGTTAGGACAGAGGATCTATGAGGAAAAATATTTAAAGTGATCTATTTTGAAAAAAATGAAAATTTTTAATGATCTGTATGTATGCAGCCTCTCATTTGTGAAAAGTAAAACTGTTACAACACCATAAGACAATGTCTCATGTTTCAAGGTAAAAATGTCTGAGAAAGAAGAGCTTCAAAATTCAGACTTGACTGTCAAGGACAACTGTGTAAATTCTGGGAGACTTTGATGATGGGGTTGTTAGATTCTCATTTTGTGTATGTAATCCAGGTCTTGCCTAAAAGTAGAGGAATCAGCTGAATGGCAGGAAAGACTCCTTGTGCTTTTATAATTAGTAGCACAACAGTGGTTAGGCCTGGGACTCAGCCTTCAGTATTCATTACATGGCTTAAATAACCCATATATTGTAAGAGTAAGTAAAAGTTTATGAAGGCCTGGAAATGATAAATGATAAAGACATAGTAGAACTAAAGATATTTGCTCATTACCCAGGCCCTGACCTAATTAGAATCCTTACATTAATACAATGATATGATTTCAGTTAGGAATGGACCATTGGTTTGATAAAGTAATTTAATCACTCATTTGTAGTTCCTAAATGATTTCCCTTGACTGATAATGGCTAACCTATACCTTCAAGGAAGCCCCATTATAATTACCAAAGTTTTAGTATAAAGGTATCCTTTAATACAATCTGCAGCTCTCAACTGAAAATTACCCAAGGTCACCAAACTTACTGGAGGAGAAAAAGAAGTTCACCGTGTTTGACAGACTGGTGAGCCAGTGGAGCATTAGAAAGACAATGCAAAAGGAAACAGAAATGAAGACCTGTTAACATGTTAATAGACTGACATCTAAAATAAGCATTCTGGAAATAAGTTTGACAAGATATGTATTTGTTAAAACAATGTAAATTATTGGTTTGGTTTGGTTTTATAACTCACTACAGTCTAGTATTATAAAATTATGATTCTTAATAAATACATTGTGTATTTTAAGCTTTCTGAAAGTATCATTTACACAGAATGTTACTTATATTCAAATCAATGTGCTAGAATTATCTGATATAAAAGTATGGAAATACTGCATATTATTAGAGCATGCATAATTTTAAAGCTAAGGACTTTGCTCAAAATCCATACAATTCGTAGAGTATTTGGGAACTCTATTAACTAACAATCAATTCTTGCTGATTATCTGATTCTACAAAGTGAAATCAATAAACAGGAATACCTACATTTAAGGCAGTACTTTTTAAAATATTAATGTTGTAACACAAAATAGATTTTGAACATTCTCTTCCTTAACATGTTTATAGTTGAGCAATTACTGAGTTTCAGAAAGCACTTTTGCAAAAGACTAATATTTTTCAGGTAAAATGCTGCAACCTTCTTATCAGTGAATATAATAAAAACTGTAATTCAAAAAAACAAAAAAACAAAAAACAAGGCCTGCTCACTTGCCCAAAGGAAAAGAAAAAACAGTTCAGCTTGAAAGGTAGAGCATTTAAACTTACAACATAAGGCCTCTTGCATATTCCCTTTCTTTTATTTTTATTTAAATCCAACATTCATTTTTTACCAAATAAACACAAATCTATAAAATTATATAGGTGACATTCTGCTTAATTTCAAATTGAAAATTTCAGAGAAAAACTAAATTGTCTAGAGCATAAATCCTTCAGTGTAAAATATTCATTTTTATGATTTTCTTTCCTCTTCTTAGCTTCCTATTCTTTCTATAGAACACTAAGCAGCTACACACTTAATTAGAACTTTAAATTCACCACTTAAATAAAATTGTGTTAAATCTGTGACTCTTGTAAGTGCTAAAAAACTTGTTTTAAAATAGAAATAGTCTTAGTGTGAATTTGTTGAATTTATATATTTCAATATTTCAACTCAATGCTTGAATGCTTTCTTTTGTTATTTCAGTTTAAGAAGTTAAACAAGAGGCCCTCTAGCAGAAAAACAACAAATCCCCCTGGAAGATCCACATCGACCTGTGTGATCATGAGGTGATGATGGTAACAGGTATCAGGTTTCCGAAGATCCAAAACAAACAATTTTATTTATTTGAACAAGGAGGGTTAGAGTGGAGACCCGAGACCCATCTGCGGATAATTGGACTTTCCTTCACAAAAAGGTTACAAGGACAGAAGGATCAGCCAGAGTGCAGTATAGCACCTATGCAGCAGGCAGCCTTTCTCTAGCTCTTTGATGCTTCCTCCCCACTCACCCCTACTCCCGACTACCGTGATCCAGTTCTACTTTACAAATCCAGCTAGACAGGAGCATGTCCAGAAAAGATCTCCCAACACACAAAATCTGGGGTAGATAAACCCCTCAGGTACAGTGATGGGAGTAACGATATCACCAGAGTCAGGGAAATGTGGTGGGAGAAGGGGACGCTGATTGCAATGATTAATTTATAATACCACCATCACCCCGCAAGGGCCTAACAACAGAAAGGTGGGTGCAGGGAGATAGATGGTGTAAGATGTGAAAATAGCAATTATTTATAATTTGCCTGGGGTTCACATGGGAGGAACGGTTGTGGAGGGAGGGGAAAAAGGAGGAGCTGATATCAACGGATCAAGTAGAAAGTATATGATTTGAAAATGATGTTGGTCATATATGGATTGTTATAAGAGCTCTGAGAGCACACAACAAAATGATTAAAAAAATACATTTTGTACATTTCATTACACTATGCTACTTGGTTTTGTGGAGCTGCACTATGAACTTTTCTGTTGTCTTTCATGGCATCATTTCTCTTCCATTTGTCTAAGTTAAGATCATTAAGATCATATTTCAGACTCTAAGTTAAGGTCATTAAGATCAAATTTCAGACTCTTCTGACATTCAATTTGAACAATGTAGGATGTACCAAATGAAAATGGAGGAAATACCCTGAGTCACTGTACAAAAAATAACTTGTCAATATTCACCCATTTCAAGAGATATATAAAAAACTACTGAAGGAAGAAGTCCTAGCTGTATTTAAGGCATTAGTCATAAATTAAGATCTAGGAATTAAGAGAACATCAATGATCTGTGAGGATACAGGAAAACACTTGTCTATTCCAAGAATTTGAAAAAGAGCTACCTGGCCCACTGACGTGAAGACATGTGCATTTGCACCCAATGCAAAGAAAGGTTACCCAACAAATTATGTAACTTATAGAAAAATATCATTAAATATTATTGCATTCAAGTGAAAATTTGCTGAAGATAATCCAACTATTACAGCAGTACTTTAACAGGGAACTGCAAGAAATTCAGGGTGGATTCAGAGGAAGATGTGGAACAAAAGATCTCATCACTGATCGCATGGATCTTGGCTGAAGGAAGAGAATACCAGAAAAATGTTGATGTGTGTTTATAGACTATGCCAAGGTATTTGAACGTGTGAATGATAACAAACTATGAACAGTTTTGAAAAAATGGAAATTCTAAAACTTTCCATTTTACTCAGATAGAACCAGTGCATGGATTAAGAGGTAGTTATTTTAAAAGAATCAGGGAATACTGAATTAAGGATGGATGTGCAACAGGGTTGAATCCTACCAGCCAATGTATTGATTCAAATAATCAGAGGGGCTGGATTATATGAAGATTACGTTATCAAAATTATTGAAAGACTTATTAACAATGTGTAATATATAGATGCCACTGCCTTTCTTGATGAGCATGAGGAGGATTTAAAGCACTCAGTGATGAAAATCAAGGATTGCAGTCTTCACTATAGATTACAACTCAAAATAAAGAAGACCAAAATTCTCACAAGTGGACCAATAGGTATTATGACAAATGGGAAAAGAGTTGGCGTTTACAAGGAGTTTGTCTTGCTTTACCAGCAAGCAACACACATAGAAACAAGGGTCAGGAAATTGAACAGCAGTGGATTTATACAGTGTTAAATTTTTTAAAAACAAAGATATTGCTTTGAACACTAATGTGTATGCAAAATCTGAACAGTGAATAAGAAATACTCAAGAAAAAATGGTGCATTTGAATAATTCTGTTTCCTTGCATATTCCATGAGCTGACAGATGATTGAATAAATATATTTTGAAGAATGACAGTCAGATGCTCCTTCAAAGCAAGGATAGCCAGACTTTGTTGTGTTTACTTTGGAAATGTTATTAAGTGAAACCAATCCCTGGGAAAGACATCCTGCTTGCATAAGTAGAGGATCTGCTAACATGAGAAGGTTTCTCAAAAAGATGGATTGACCCAGTGGCTATACCAATGGACTCAAACATAGATATAACAGAACTAGAAATTACTTAATTCTGTTATAGTTATGGTAGTTATTTGTCAAAAGTGAGTCAACCAAAAAATAACAATATTGACCAACAAAACCACAACTTGAACAACAAAAATAATGAGTAGCTGTGTCTCATGAGGGTGTTAATCTATAATTCCATCATGTCTAATGATAAGCCTTGCTCGATGTGCTTATTTGCTTTCTGTAAATCTTCTTGGGTTTAATTTAGGGATTGAAAAACCAAGTTAAGAAAGAAAAATACCCTTAGCAGTAGAACATTGAAATATTTGAATATCAATATGCAAAATAAAATGAATGTCAGCTATATCAACAGGAAAAATTAACTCAAAGCATGTTATAGAGCTAAATGTACACGGAAAACTATAAAACATCTCAAAGGAAACTTTCATTACTAGGTGTTTATCCCAAATTCCTGGATCATGAAGCTAAAGCATGAATCACGAAATAAGACAGTAAATAAGAGAAATTATTGATGATTACTATTGCTTCATGCTGTTGTTTTGAGTTGCCATCAAGTAAGTTTCAACACATCTTGTCCATACACCCATCCAAAGAAAGCACTACTTGAGTCTGCCTGTCCTCACAACTATTCCTATGCCTATGGCTACTATTGCACCCATGGTGTCAATCTACCTCATTGATGGCCTTTCTCTCCTTTGTTTCCCTTCTTCGTTACTAAGTATGATGTCATTCTCCAGGGACTAGTCTCTTTTGACAATATGCACAAAATATATCAAATGAAGTCATACCATCCCTGCATCTGAGGAGTACTGTAACCATACTTCTTTCAAGACAAATCAATTAAGACCTTTAGCACTTTCGATGTTCTTCTCCAGCACCACAATTCCAATGCCTTATATGGTTTTTTTCGTCTTCCTTGTTAAATGCCCAACTTTCATATGTATATGAGGCAATGGCAAATAAGTGGCTTGGGCTAGGCACAAATTAGTCTTTAAAGGGCACACTTTTCAATGTTCTAAAGAGGCCTTATGTAGCAGATCTACCTAATACAAAATGTCTTTTGATCACTTTTCTGCTACTTCCAAGAACATTGAGTTTGTATTCAAGCAAGACAAAATCACTGATAGCAAAACAAAGCCAGACAACCCCCCCCCAAAAAAAACTAAATAAAATAAATACTTGAAAGCTTCCACTGTTGCTGCATTTATCATGATGTTACCTAACTATTGGTCCAGTTGTTTCTATTTTGGTCTTCTTTACATTGAGTTATAAACCATACTGAAGGCTGAAAACATTGTTAATCAACAGTAAGTTCTTCAAGTCCCCCTCAATTTTTGTAATTGAAGTAGTGTCATATGCATATTGCCAGTTGTTAATAGCTTTCCTCCCATCTTGATGTTTCATTCTTTATATAAATAAACTTCTCTGTTGTTTGCTTAGATTATGGATGGAATACATATGGCGAGCGGATACAATCCTGTCACACACCTTTCCTACTTTTAAACCACTCACCATTCCATTGTTCCTTCACACACCTGCTTCTTAATTCTCCTTCAAGGTCCACATGAGCACAATGAAAGGTGCTAAAGTTCCCATTTTTCTCTAGGACACCCATATCTCATTATGATCTGCAAAGTCTAAAGCACAAGTAAGCATCAAGCTGGCAGTCTCTGCTTTCAGCCACGATCCATCTGAAACCGGGAGTGATAACCCTTTCTCTGTGTCATCTCCTGACTCCATCCTGACCCACGGCAACTCTGCCAATGTGCTCTGCAACTGCTTTTGGATGACCGTCAGCAAAATTGTATTGGCATGTGACATCAATGATGCACTTCTATGGTTTGAACATTTCCTTAGGTCATCTTATTGGAATCTGTACAAATATAGATCCCTTCCAGTCAGTTGGCCAATAACTATCTTCCAACATTCCTGGTAGAGAAGAATGAGTACTTCCAGGTATTCATCAGCTTTTGGAAACATTTTAATTAGTATTTCATCAATTCCTGAAACATTGCTTTTAGCTACTGCATGCAGTGCGGCTTTGACGTCTTCCTTAAGCGTCATTGGAACTTGCTAATACATTATTTTCTGAAATGGTGGAATCTTAGTTTTTTATTTTTGTACAATGACTCTGTACTCTTTCCATTTTCGTTTGATGCTTCCTGCATCATCCAATATTTTGCCCTGACAATCTTTCAATATTGCTACGAGAGGTGTGCATTTTTTCCTGAATTATATCAGCTTAAAATGTGCGGAGTATATTCTTCCATTTTGGTTTTCTACTTCCAGATCTTTACACATTTTATTATATTTGTTTTTGTCTTCTTCGGTTGATCTTTGGAATTTTCTAGGCAGCTCTTTGATTTCATCATGTTTTCCATTTGCTTAGCTACTCTATGATGAAAAGAAAAGTTCGGAGCCTACTCTAACATCCACTTTGATCTGTTCTTTCTCTTTTGGCTTTTAGCAAGCGTTTGCTTTCTTTAATAATGGTATTTTTGAAAGCCGATGGTGCCCAGCTATCAAAAGATATAATGTCTGGGGTGTTAAAGGCTTGAAAGTAAACAGGGAACCATCTATCTCAGAAACAACAAAGCTCACGTGGAAGAAGCACACCAGCCTGTATGACCGCGAGGTATCAAAGGGATCAGTTATCAGGCATCAAAGAAATAAAAATCATATCATTGCTTGCCCACCTTCATGAGATGACCGCTGAAGACATATATATGTGCATAAACAGATATGTTGAAGAAAGCTAGTGATGCCTGACTATTGAAAGGCATAGTGTCTGGAGCCTTAAAGGCTTGAAGGTAAACAAGCAGCCATCTAGCTAAGAAACAACAAAACCCACATGGAAGAAGCACACCAGCCTGTGTGACCACGAGATATCGAAGGGATCAGACATCAGGCATCAAATAACTAAAAATTACATCATTATAAATGAGGGAGAGTACAGATTAGGGACCCAAAGCCCATCAGTAGATTAAGTGACATCTCCTTACAGTAGGGTCATGGGGAAGAGACAAGCTGGTCAAGGTACAGTGTAGCAACAATGAAATATGCAAATTTCCTCTAGTTCTTCAATGCTTCCCCCCACCCACCACCCACTATCATGATCCCAGTTCTACCTTACAAATCCAGCTATACCAGGAGATCCATATTGGTACAGATATAAACTGGAAACAAGGGGAATTCAGGAAAGATAATCCCTTCAGGACCAGTGGTGATACTGGTGGTAGCGGGAGGGCGCAGGGAAGGTGGAGTAGAGAGGGGGAACAAATTACAAGGATCTTCATATGGCCTCTTCCCTGAGGTATGGACAACAGGGAAGTGAGTGAAGGGAGTCTTCAGGCAGTGTATGATGTGACAAAATAATAATAATTTCTAAATTATCAAGGACTCATGAAGGAAGGGGAGTGGGGAGGGAGGGTAAATATGAGTAGCTAATACATAGGGCTTAAGTAGAAAGGAAATGTTTTGAGAATGCTGATGACAACAAATGTACAAATATAGTCTGCATACAACAGATGTATGTATTGACTGTGATAAGAGTAGTATGAGCTCCCAAAAAAATGATTTTTAAATGGTATGTTTGATGTCCCCACTCAGGTTATCAGAACACAGCTTATCACAGGCAGGATAGTACTTGATTGATTTGTATCAGAATGTACTAAATGTACTAAATGGGTTCTTTTGAAATTCATCCATATTTAAAAGTGTTGCCCTCCAAAGGACAGCATTAAAGTCTGAAAAGAACGGGAAAAATATTTTCAAGTTACATAATCAAAGAATTTACAACTCTAATATATTGAGAAAGAATGAAGAATTTATATCTTTGAATTATGATGCTGCTCACATACTAAATAGACCATGGAACCAGACATTTTTGTCTGAGAAATTTTTCTTGAAAATATTACCTCCCATATAAAGGTTGTCAGCTACATGGTGAATGCACTTCTCAAGTTGATCATATTGTATGTTTAACATTAAATAATCCCACAGTTTCCAGCCACTATAACAACATATAACAACAAAAATAATATTTCACTAATGTACAATTTAAAGAAAATAAACATCTCACCATTCCATAGGCTAACCATTCAAATCACAATCTTGATAACACCCAATTCTTCATGGGCTACTCTCCTAGTTTCTTGTATCTGCCATCAGACCTTACCACCCCTTTACTTGTTGACATGTCCTCACCTGACATCTGTCTTCTCTGTGTGTATCTCTATCTGTACCCATCTTTATTACACACCACTCAGCAAAGATGGCATTCATGCTACTCTTACTCCAGCATGATCTCATATATATTAAAAATTTTTATCCTGACTAGGATAGCCTTCACAGGTACAATGGTCCTGATTCCAACATATGTTTTGGAGTGGCACACAACTTAATCTGAAATGTTGATTCTGCCTCAAAAAGCTATATATAAAATTGTTTGTGTGGTGATGGTGGTGGTTAGGTGCCATCTAATTGGCTGCAATTCACAGTGACCTTTTGCACAAGAGAATAAAAATATGCCTGGCCCTACACCATTCTCAGGTTTGTTCTATGCTTGAACCTACTGTTGCTGTCACTGTGACAATCCATCCCCCTGAGGTCCTTCCTCTTTTTGGTTTCCCTCTGATTTTCCAAGTGTGATGTCTTTTCCCAGGGACTAGGCTCTCCTGATAACATGTCCAAATTATATAAGACAAAGTCTTGCTATCCTTATCTCTAAAAAGCAGATCAATGTTTCCTTTTAGCAGCCCATGACCATTTCAATACTCTTCTCTAGCATCACCATTCAAACATATCAATTCTTTTTCACTCTTCCTTATTAACATCCAATTTTCACATGAATATGAGGCAATTGAAAATACTTTGATTTGGTTCAGGTGAACTCCAATAACTTCCTTGATTCCAACAATCCAAAGAGGTCTTGTGAAACAAATTTATCTAAGGCAACATATTTTGATTTCTTATGTGTTTCTTCCATAAATAATGGTTGTGGATCCAACCAAGACAAAATCCCTGATAATTTCACTTTATTCTCTTTGTATAATGATGTACCATACTGATCTATTTGTCAGAATTTTGGTCTTTATATGGATTTGTAATCCATATTAAGACTGAAACTCGTGGGGGGCATGAGCTCAGGTGGCGTAGCGGTTGAGTGCAGGACTGTGGCCCACTGGTTTGGCGGTTCAAACCCAGCAGCAGTTCTCCAGGAGCAAGTCTGGACCTCCCACTCCCACCAAAGGGCAGTGATGCCCCCCAAAAAATTAAATAAAAAATAAAAAACCTGAAATACTTGATTTTCATCAGCAAGTGTTTCAATTTCTCCTCACTTTCCTCAATTAAGGTTGTGTCATCTGCAAATTGCAGGTCGTGAATAAGCTTTCCGCCAAATCTGATGCCTCATTATTCTTTATATAAACCAGCTCCCCTAATTCCTTGTTCAGCATACAGATTGAAAAAGTATGATAAGAGACACAACCCTGTCCCAAACCTTCCCAAACTTTACAACATGCTCTTGTTCTGCTTCCACACTGCCTCTTGCTCCATGTGCCAGTTTCCCAGGAATACAATGAAGTGTTCCAGAATTCCCAATCTTCTCAAAGCTATCAGTAGATTTCAGTTTAGTTTTGTTTTGTTTTTGTTATCTCCACAGTTGAAAACCTTGACTGGTCAGGAAAACATTTCTGGTATTCTCTGCTTTCAGCCAAGTTCCATCTGACATCCTCAATTATTTTTTAGATACCATTGGACAAACTAAAAAAAAAAACAAAACCTCACTGCTATCAAGTCAATGCCCACTCATAGTGACCCCCCTATTTTCAGGAATACTGACTGTCCTGTCAGCACTGGAAACTTTGTAGATCCTAATGAGATATGGGTATCCTTGAGAAGAATGGGAATTCCAGCACCTTTCATTGTGCTCAGTGGAGTTTGAATACGAATCAGGAAGCAGTTGAGTGAAAGGAACTCATGTTGAATGGCTTCAAATTAGGAAAGGTGTGTGACAGGGTTGTATCCTCTCACCATGTGTATTCCATTCATCTTTTGAGGAAATAACAGAGAAGTTTATTTATATAAAGAAGAATGACACAACAAGATGAAAGCTATCAACAACTGACAATAAAGATTAATAAAAACCAGTATTTTCAAACCACAGATTATGTAATTCATAGCCCAAGGAGTAGCCTCTCCACCACCAGGAGGTTCCTGATATACACACAGCATAGCAATAATGAAAATAAAAAAATTATAATATCAAATATTGAGGAGTATGTAGAAAATAGGACCAAATTCTGATTTATCCTATAGATGCCTTCAAACTAGTGATAATAGTTTGACTCTAATAGTCAGCAAACCCTGCTGACTCTATGACAAATTATCTTCTTTGTTCAGACCCATCCAAGATAAATCATGTTAGGGGGCATCATAACAGTTCATGGAGAAATGGAATTGAAAATCTAACACAAGGTATACATATAAAAGTCACAGTAGTTTCAACCCTGAAATAACCCAATTGTACCTGAAGCTGAAGGAATAGACATTGTTGAATTTCAGAACTGGATGAAAGAAGTAATATATAAAATAATGTATGCTTTTCTATTATAAGAATTTTTAAACTTGATAGCCACAATAAGTACCTATTCTTGCAATAATATTAACAAAGGACCATGAGCCAACTTGCTTGATAACTGTCATCCAGTATATTATGATTCAGTTTAATACCACACAAGCACGCACACAGTACATTTGCTTGTCTATGGAGTTTTCAAGGCTATGCTCAGGATGTAGATGACCAGCCTGTCTTCTAAGTTACTTTTGGTTGGGTTCAAACTACCAACCTTGAAGCTCATAAGTTAGTTCTTAGCCATTTGTGCTATCCAGGATCTTCTCACTCGGGCTATATACATATGCAATATTTTCAAGTCTTATTTGTAAAGTATAATCATTTCCTCATATGTAAATCAAAGTCCCCAAATATTTTAATTAAATATATGCGAACTATACTTATATGTGAAAACACAACATAAAGTAGTGTTTAATAAGAGTTCACACTACATGACATTTTATAATATTTTATCTTGCAATAGATTATGTACCATACTTCACTTCTAATAAGATACAATTGGTGTGTTTTCTTTTTTAACCACAGCTATATTTGTACAGAAATTTTTGTTTTAATGCCAAAACTTGTATTTCCAAGTTCTTTTCCATTTCTGGGAGGTATAAACACATAGGTGTGACTATGTCAACAGCTTTCATTCAATTTGGGTTTGTTGAATCCTAATTCTACATGGCAGGCACTTTATTAGACACCAGACACACAGCATTACACAAACCAAGGATCTTAAATATATTCCCTAGCAAAAGTACCAAATTGCAAAATGACCATTTTTAAAAAATTGTAGGCTAATTCCTCAGAAATAAGGAGAAAATTATATAGATCCTATATATCACCACACAGATTCTAAGTGATAAATGTGAATGAAATGCTTAGAGTCATGTCATTTTAATTATGACAAGAAATATAAAATTCAACATCTTACCTATATATTTATACCCTTCTTCCCCATTTACTATGGGTCTTAGCCAAGTTGATTTCATTTGTGTATTTTTTTTCACGTGAGCACCCAGAGGAGGGTACAGTGTGAAGATCAATTCAATTGCTTTGGACCTTTTGATTATTTCAGAATATCTTTCAGGATCATCTGTAAAAAAATAAATGAAAAGAACAGTAAAACTTAACTTTAGATATTTTACAAAATGTCAACTCTATTTGTTTTAAGGAATGAAATCTTGATGCTAACAATGAAAGTGAGGGTTTTCCACCTAAAGGCACTTTACTAAGAATTTTACTGTCAACGCAAATTTACTATGAACATTGTCATCAAATTTACAATAAAAAGTCAAAGGAAAAATATTTCTATTAAGATAATTCCTTGAAATAGTAATGAGTAATGATATTATCAATACTAATATCTTCTATCATGATTAATTTAAAGTAATACAATTCATAGTATGTATATTGTGAATGTGAACATTGATCATTTTAATTCATTTCAATACAGTCCATAGCTGAGAAAAAAGAAAATCAATAATCAGCATTCACAATATATGTACTATGATGTAACCATTTAATTATTAGCAGCATTTAAAATACAAAATCAAATTAATCTGGTAAAAATGTTGAATAAATAAATATTAAGTTCCAGGAATGAAAAGTATTTATATTATCAATATATTTTTATTTTTTGGAGGGGAGTTAATACATTTATCATATCATTCCATACTTCAGTCACATAGAGCAATATTGTACAAGTTCAACCATGATCAATTTCCAAACATTTTTTCCTTCCTGAAATTCTACCCCACTGCCCACCTTTTTGGTAACACTCAACCCACAAATTCAGGAGGGTAATGTCCAATGACAGAGCACAGCTGTGATAGACCCCAATGTGAACAAACAAAAAGTACCGAAAATGTTGAAAATCAAACCAGGTTCAACACACATCAAAGAGGGAATCAACTGACAGTTTTCACAGTTTGAGTCAGATTTATCCCTTTGATCTTCTATATTTCTCTCTCCAATGCACTCTATTAAGAAACCACCTTCTCCTATCACTCTATTATGGATAGAGGGAGATCACCAGAGGCTTATTAGTTTGTAGTTCCCACAAATGTATTTAGGCTCCCCCTGTCATTCATAGCCTTCTGCAAACCAGATTCTCATAATTTGGGTTCTGACACTATTGCCTCTTTTGGCTTCAGAGTATATGATTCATAATTTTTCAGTGAATAATGATGATGTGTTTCTTTCATGTGGACTTAGTTGACATCTCACTGAGATGGCTACTTGTTGGAAACAAGCTTTTAAGACCCCTGATTCTATTTTATCTCATAATTGGGCACCAGCTAATTTTTCACCATATTTTGCTATAGCACACATATCTTTTGTGTTCTCTTCCTGAGGGCAAGTATTGAGTCGGGCCATGATGTAAGAGCTAATTGTTCTTAAGTTGGAGCTGGGATTTTGTGTGCCCCAAATCCATTCCTGGATTTATGAGTTTTGTTTCTTTCTTTGTCTTCTTCTTTTTTAATCTGATTTTTTTCTCCCTTTAAAAACCTTAATTTATGGTAGAAAGTCTTATTGAGCATCCCCTTGTGACATCATGATCATCCATTAATACCGTCTTTGATAAGCCCCTGGTACTAATTATCTATGCTCTGCTGAGAGGTTATTTGATTCATATTGGCTAATTCCCTATCACAGTACAGAATTTTTCATTTGTACATAATTATTCTTTCATGGCTGGATGCTATTTACACAAATAATGGGAGTTGTTTGTCAGGTAAAATGTACAATAATAATAATCTCTGCAAATATCAGTCACAGGCTTGCCAGAGTAATACATATTTTAATACAGAATATAAAGCCATGGATTCAATGCAGCAGTGATCCAGGGGACCTGTTCTGGGTCCCCAGGATGCACCCAGAAGTCCACGTCCATGTGGCCCATTTGGTGCATACTAGCAGGAACGTCCCCTGAAATATATAGGAAATATAATCTCTAAGCTGTAACTCAGTTATTAAAAATATTATTATTTTGGATGGGCTATCACTTTGTTCTCTTCTCTGTCTCATGGTCTCAGGGGTGCAGCCTACACTGCTTCTACCATATCAGTCTGAGATAGAATCTATTTTTGACATGTTCTCAAAGTTTGGGAGGGACAGGTTCAAGGTCAAATTTGGGCTCTAGTGGATTTGTTTCCATTTTCTCCAACTTCAAACTGAACATGAGCAATTCCTGGTCCATTTCACAGTTAGCCCCTGGTCTGGGTTTTGCTGCTGATATTGAGCTTCTGCAACAACATTTCCCACATATGTTGTTATATATTTTCAATATATTCTATCTGGAGATGTCCATATGTATAGTCACCATTTGTTTGCTGAAGAAATATTTGCAATAAAAAAGTCCTTGGTCTTGCAAAATTCTGAACAGTGATTTCCAGCCTCTTATGATGAAAGCAGACTGTATCTGGAGTAAACTTCCTTTTCAATTGATTGGACTAGGGCTGTGATTTGAGGATGGCTACTCTATTCTACTCTAATCTTCTTACAACTGATTGGTTTCTCATAGAAGAGCCTATTGGAGATGACTACCTTGAGTTAGATAATAGAATAAACAGATATCAACACTGAGAACCATGACTCAGTCAAGTTCACACAAAACATTCTGGCAGTAATTTTTCCAAAATAAATTTGTTTATTCTTTTGACAGCCCATGGTACTTCCAATATCTTTTGTCAGACCATAATTCAAATGCATCTATTCTTAATTGCTATTCAAGGAACATCTCATTCCTCTATAAGTCTCAGCAAAAAGATAGTGCTTTATTTCCACAAGTCAGTAGAATAAGCTCCTGAATGCAGTGTATGAGGCACGTTATATACTTGAAGTGAGCTCCTCTCCAAAGGTCCTCAGTTTTATTTTCTCTGTGGGCCAGGAAATTCACTACCTTGTCATGCTCTTGCACTTGGTTGTAGTTCTCCTTTACATTCCTTTGTTATTTCTCTGCTATCACAAATTTTATCCTAATCTCAGAAGTTGAATGTTCAGGGATCAAAGCACACAGAACACATTCCTGCTTGTTCCTTATTCCAGTAGTACTGAAACTCCTCTCACTTGCTTCTGAAATAGCTGATTCTATACCCAGCAATTTTCACATTAAAATTTCAAGTTTTTACAACTAGCTCTGTTAACAAGAATTTACAACATAATTCTATAATCCTTTCAGGATATTCCCCTCCTTCCTCTTACCCAGACCCACCAAAAAAAAAAAAAAACCCAAAACTTTTAGTGGGAGTTACAGTCATAGCAGTTTTCAGTCGGTTCTCTTTAAGTTACAGGGACTATGACTTAAAGTACACTTTTCCTTGTAATATTAGCTCATTTAATATTAAGATCAATTCATTTAACTTGCTGGTGATACTGAGTTTATTTGTATCAGATTCTCTTTTCACAACTGAAGGGATTGAGGTACAGGGATGTTACAAAGTAGTTTAAGGCCTCTCACTATGTAAATACTAGAACCAGGCTTTAATCTTAATTCTGTTTACTTAAAATCCTGCACATTTAACCAGGATGATCCATTTAACCAGATGATGCAGTCTTCTGACACATGGCCTGTGATATCATGGGACTATTTGTAGTTTAATAGGTTGTCAGCCAACTGGTAGTGTTTCCATTGAAAGGTTTCTCTGACTCTTCAGGTGTCCCTATAAAGCAGTCTTAGTGTCGGTATTATGTTTTCTTCTCACAAGACTGCAATAGCTGCTTTCAGTCAGTTCTCTTATTCTGACCATCTAGTACTCTAAGATCTAAATTACTATTTACAGACTAATTATTACTTCTTTTTTTTGGTTAGAGATATAAACCCATATAAAACCACACAGTATAACCTCCAAGTCACCTCTAGCTTTTCCTAATTCACAGACACGTGAGAGTACGTATATTGATCAGGGTGATGAGTTCTCAGACAATCCAGTGATTCTTTACTCTCTCTCACAGCCCACATTTTATATTATCAACAGCTTATCTCCCACTTAAAGAGGCTGAATATGAATTCAAAAGAGAGTAATTCATGGTACATAGCTATATGTTAAAGTTATTTGTAAAATTATGAAATTGATGTAGTTGTCAGCTTTGAATTCTACTAAGGATAATAAAAATAAGCACCTATCTATGATCACAGTTGTTCTTTTTTAATCATTATTTGAGTATAATTTAACAGTAAGCATGCACCACAACGACATCTTAGATAAGTGAGCATGAGCAATACTTCACATTAAATGGTGAGAAACATAGACTTAATCAAGTTTTGAAAGTGTTGTCATATGCTTTATTTTTACAATAAGCCCCCAAACCAACCCAATAGTGAAAAATGTATGTGTATGAACTATTAAATGCAAAGACAGTGTAAAGTGCATTTCAGAGTTAGGTAGCTAATAAGGTTTTATTAATGACTTCATGTCATTGAACCAAAGGATAGAATATGGATATGACAAATATGGGTAAAGATAGCCTCCTCTTACCCCACTCTCCGAGAGGGTACCCCTAAAAATGAAAAAAAAGCTCTGCTTGGTGGAGCTTTTGGAGCATGCATTTTCCCGACTAGGTGAAAATCAAGTAAGCCACTCTTAGTGCACCCAGTGGCACTTGTCTGACAAGGTTCTCTCTGCTCACACTGAGTTGTTGTTTTGTTTTGTTTTGTTTTTGGGAATGGCCAATTTAGGAGAACAGCATTCGACTGTGTCATTTTGGTTCCTACTCAGGAAAAATGTCACAGAAACTGCTGTAATGTTGAACACAGCTTACAAGGACACTGCTTTGGGAAAAACTCAGATGTATAAGTAGTTTTCTCATTTCAATAAAGGTGGAAGGTCGATTGATGACAGACATCATTCGAAACTCTCATCAGCTTCCCAAGCTGAAGAAAATGTCAACTTGTAGTGTTTGGGGAATTCATTCCACGAGATCAGACTATTAATCAAGGTTGTGAAAAGCCTGCATAACAGTGTGTGACAAAAAAGACCTGATTTTTTGACAGACGAGGGACTGGTTTTGCCACCATGACAATGCATCTGCTGATATAGTCATCTCGGTGAAACAGTTTGAGGCAAAACAAAAAACAAAACCTCAGAATACTCTTCTTGCCTCACCTGAACTCCCTCCAAGTGACTTATTTTTGTTTCTATGAACAAAGAGGGATATGAAGGAACAATGATTTGATAACATAGAAGAGGTGAAGAAAAAAATGAGAGAAGTCCTTTCGGCCACCCAAACAGAGGAGCTTAAAAATTTTCCTAGAATTGAATCACAGATTTTATAAATTTATTAAGTGTAATGTAGAGTACTTTGAAGGTGATAAGGTTGTTTTGTAAAAATATTAAATATACATATTTGAAAAAAAGTCTAAATTTTTGGCTAGCTATGCATGTACTATTATGAAACTAAATGCCTCACATTTTGTACCAACATCTGCTTTGAAGCCCTCAACCTAACAAATTCTCCATAGGAGAAAAGTGGTCATTGGTAGTGATTTAAACCCATTACAAATATTTTATTCTAAATATTAATTTATCCCCCATGGATCAATGTGAAATCCTGTTACATTTTCAATATGGGATTATATGCAATCTTAAATGGTGGTTAAATAATTCATAAGGTAAATGGATTTAAGGATTTGGAAACCTTCTGGGAGGGACAGTTCTTTACTCTCTTATCGAGTCACTAGTGGTTAGATTGACCTGATGGCAGTATGTCTTTCCATTTTTAGCTAACCCTTTCTTATTCATTAGTAGATTGCAGGAAGGGACACCAGTTTGCCAATATGAAAAATTATATATGTCTTAGACAAGGGATAGTGAATCCGAAGACAGTCCCACTCCTAAATTAATGAAACTTTATTACATTCAACTAATTCATAGTTGAAATACAGAATGTGAAAGATCATGGAGTAGAGAATAATGATTACAAACCAATGAGCAAAGGAGTTGAGAAGACAGACACTATGTCATGCAATGATACAAGCAGCAGAGCTATATGCATGGACCATTGATCTCACAATTAAATACTGACAGAACGTAATTTTTTTAATCATGGAGGAGCCTGCACACAGTCCCCCACAACCGTAAATTATGCAGTTGAGTTTCCCACATTTGGGGAAATCACAGGGGTCAGGACACCTGGAGTGCAATGGACAAGCCTCACCCTGGGAAACCACCTCCAAGAGCATGTTATCTCCCCTGCCAGGTAAGTATTGACAGTACTTAATTTAACCAAGAGAAAAAATGTTCATTAACACTTGAGTGAGAGTAAAGGATACAAATAAGGGAATAAAGTTCCTAAAATTTGTTAAAGTAGAGCAAATAGTACTGCTTTTAAATATCCTGAAGGCAAGAAAACAGGAATATTGTGAATTTCTCCAGAATGTTCATTACTAATTTAAAAACTAAATGTGTAGATATCATTCCATTTGAAACACAACTTTACATGTCAAATAAAACTTTAATGTAAAACAGAGAATTGAGTGATGAGTCATTTTAATAACAGTAGTACAGCTATTTGGAAAGGCCTACTTCATCAGTCAAATAAATACCGAGACTTCATAAAGAAATCTGAGTACATTCTAATTTTCTTTACAAATTGCTTCTAGAAAGCATTTCAGAATTATAAGTATATTTTCCCTGGTTGATAGCAAAACCTTAAAGACTTTTTTCTTTATTATGCAATTTAGATAGAAATGAAGATTATGTAACTAACTATGCATAAAAATATATAGACCCCCAAATGCTAAGAGATTTATGGTTAATTATTCAGTAGGAATTATAACACTTTTTTTTGGAGTGGACATTACTGCCCTGTGGTGGTAGTGGGAACTACCCAGCACTGCTCCTGAGAGCCACCGCTGGATTTGAACCTCCAAGCCCGCGGGCTGCCATCCTGCACTCAACCACTTATGCCAACGGGGCTCAGCCCCAACAGTTTTATAAATACCTTTATTTGGGGGCTCTTACATCTCATCACAATCCATCTATTCATCTGGTGTGTCAAGCACATTTGCACATATGCCACCAACATCATTTTCAAAGCATTCTCTTCCCACTTTTGAGCCTGATGTCAGCTATCAATTTCTTTCCCCTTACTCCCCTTCCCACCCACCTTCACAAACTCTTGATAAGTTATAGATAATTATTTCCATATTTTACATCATTCTCTGTTTTACATCACCCCCTTTTCCTTACTTGTCCCACTGAGAGGGGGCTCTAGTTGATCCTTGTGATCAATTCCTCCTTTCTCCCCCCACCACCCCCTAATCCTCCTGGTATTTCTACTTTCATTGTTGGCCCTGGGGGGGTTATATATCCTGAATTCCCTGTGTTGTTCTTATTTGTATGCACACTCTGGTCTAATCCAATTTGTAAGGTCGAATTGAGGTCATGATTGTGGGAGGAAGAAAGCACAAAAGTGTTAGATGAAAGCTGGGTGTTTCATCAGTGCTATACTGGGCCCTGACTGACTCATCTCTTCCCGGTGACTCCTCTGCAAAGGGAGGGCCAATGTCTACAGATGGACATTGTGTCTCTACTCCATGCCTTCTGTCCCCACCACCATCCCCCACCCATTCACCTTGGGTATGGTTTTATTCTGGGTCTTAGATGCCTGATTCCATCAAGACACCGTGACCACACAGGCTGGTGTGCTTCTTCCATATGGCCTTTTTTGCTTCTGAGCAATATGGCCACTTGTTTATCTTTAAGTCTTTAAGTCCCAGACAGTGTATCGTTTGATAGCTGGGTACCACCAGCTTTCTTTACCACATTTGCTTATGTACCTATTCTGTCTTCAGCAATCATGTCGGGAAGTGAGCATCACAGAATGCCAGGTTATTAGAACAAAGTGTTCTTGTGTTAAGGGAGTACTGGAGTCAAGGCACAAAGTCCATATGCAACCTTAATCCTTAATATATAGATATGAGTACATAGTTCTATTTCCCTTCCATTATATATTTACATATGTAAATGCCTCTATTTAGAACTCTATAAATGACCTTTGCCTTAACATACCTTCATGCTTATCTAGATAAAACAGGCGGAATAAATAATTCAGAGATAAAAAGAAGAGGACCAAAGGTTTCTGAGGAAATACAAGAGAAGGGAAGGTGGGAGAAAGGAGGGTGGGATAACCAACCCAAGGACAAGAGAACACCAAATGAACTATAATCAATGGAAGGAAGGTCATAGAATACCTACTAGAACTTCATTGAGGGCCATGTAGTAGCGATGAATTACTAAACCTGTATAGAGACAGAACATGATGGTGGAATGAGAGAAGTAAAAGGAAATACAGGAAAGAACCAAGAGGCAGAGGACATTTATAGAGGGAAACAGAACTATGTACTCTTATCCATATGTTAAGGATTAAGGTTGCAAATGGATTTTGGGCCTCGACTCAAGTACTCCCTTATTGCTAATCCAATGGTTGGCTGTTCAAACCTACCAGTCATTCTATAATTGCAAGATGTGTATGTGATTGTATATGTGTACATATGTAAGGACATACACAAACACTAATAAATTACTGAAGTCTGATGACAAACTGTCAACATCTGTGTTAAAATATAACAGCCTCCATTTTCCTTAGAGATATTTGACTCAAGATGATCAGATTAAATTATTAACATGACTTTCGTCAGCTGAGCCTAAGATAAATGCTCCTCCCATTTTAATTTAATATTTATTTGTGAGAAGAATGGTATAAGAAAATATAATTCTTCAAAATTGAGAACCCACTGCCAGATTTCCTGTACTCTTTGCTGATCATTCTTTTCATAGGTTTATGAGGAGTTTAACCAACCCAGAATTCAACCACTGTGACTATGTGACGCTTTCATACCTACAGAGAGACACATACACAGACGTATGTTTTCTTTTAGAAGAAAGAGCCTCTTTAAAAATTCTTACAATTCTTGTCCTAAGGGAGTACTTGAGTCAAGGCCCAAAGTCCATCTACAGCTCCAATCTTTAACATATAGATATGAGTACATAGTTCTAGTTCCTTCCATAACAATGAAGAGCCCAAGTGATATAGCAACTAAAGGCCCAGCTGCTAACCCAGAGTTTGGTGGCTTGACCTTGCCAACTGCTCTGCAGAATAAAAATTTGACATTCTGCTTCGTTAAAGATCTATGACCTTGAAATGATTAGGGAGCCATCCTATGCTATTCTGTAGGTTGGCTATGAGTCAAAATTCAACTTCTTCATAGGTTTGATTTTTGGTTTTACATTGACAAGAATTTATCCACTTGGTTAAGAGCGTTAAAATTCCAATATCAGTATCTTCACTGCTATGCTTTGAGTTATTCAAGATGGAATCTTTGTGTCATTTTCTTATGTGTACACATGTGCATAAGGAGCCCTGGTGGCACAGTCAGGGAGATGTCTGGTTGCTACTTGTGAGGTGGGAAGTTAAAGCTCACAACCATCCTTGGAACAAAGGTAAGGATGTCTAGTTACGATTTGCAGTGACTCCGAAACATTACATGGCTCGCTATGAGTCATAACAGACACCTCAGCATTGGATGACTGTACATACCAATAAAGGCTAAGAGTTATTCCAACCAATTTTTAAACTATTAAGTAGCAAAATAAGTTTTGAATGATGCTTTGGGAAAGCCCTGGTGGCCTAGTGGTTTATGAGTTGGACTGCTAACTGGATGGTTCTCTCAACCCATAAAATTGTGCAGCCAAAAGTTGCAGGTGTACTTTGTTTTATAGGGTCCTTATGATAAAGAGTAGACTAAGATTAGCCTTGAGTTTTGAGTGAAATTGCAGAGGAAGTTGACAATATTTACATACATTTAATAATTTAAGAAGCACCTGTCCTTTCATGTGCTTAGAGCTCTTTTTAGATTCAAAACACAAAAATGAAAATACCATGTTATTTCATCTAATTCACCACTTGCCTGTCAGTTAGTTGTGCTCTGGTGGCTTGAGTGTTGATACAATTTTGGAAGCTATGTCACCAGTATTTAAAATGCTCCCCACAGTGTTTCCACAGAGCTATGAATGGACTACGAGAATGGAATGAATTACCCATTTAGGAGGAAGTAACCACTGAACACTCTCTGCTTAGAATTGACATTGTCAGATATTGAAAGTCTAACCAATGAAAACAACATATTGTTGTAGGTTGTGCAGGGTGGAAGGCACATGAAATGTGCCTGAAAATGAGCTGCTATCTCAGCATAAAGTCAACAATGGTACCTAGAATGGAGTGAAGGCTATTAGAGCAGAGACTTGGAGATCTTCATTGACTGATGGAACACAACTGAAGGTAAGGCGGAAAAGCTGCCAAAAAAAGCTGCAAATTATCAGAATTTGGAGAATGCAAAGTATTAAGTATATTTAATTTCCTCATATGCTTCTGAAGATTAGCCATTGAATAAGGAAGATCAAAGAAGAATTTATGTGTTTGAACTGTGGTTCTGCCAAGGAATGTTCACAGTAGCATGAACTGCTAAAATGACCAACAAATCTATCTTGGACATATGGCCAGGGTGCTCCTTAGCAGCAATAATGTCAAGATTTTTATCTCACATATTTTGGACATTTTGGTAGGAACTTCCAGTCTCTGGAGAAGAACATCAGGCTCGGTAAAATAGAGTGACAACAAAAAAAAGTAAGGCACTTGAGGAGATGGACAGACAGTGACTCAAGCATAGGACCACTTATGATAGCCCAGGACTGGACAGGGCTTTGTCATGCTGTGACAGGGTCAGTATGTGTGGGAACCGACAGCAACACCAAATTCATAAAACAAAAAATAAACGCTGAATAAATGAAAATATGTCCTGATAAACTTGTCCATGTGGATACCGAATTATGGTTTATTTAAAAGCAAATTCTCTTTTCAACACTTAAAACTTTCTTTAATGGTGAGGACTTTATTTTTCAAACTAATACAGATATCTCAATGTTATTAAAGAGGTATATATTTTCAGTTCTGTTGATTATATACAAGATATAGGAACAAATTATTTCTGTACCAGGTTAGACATAAGCCAATTAAAGTAGATAATTTTACGTATCAAAAAAATGTCAAATATCCTAACTAATTTATTTCTGGATATCAGTAGGTACTAATGCTCCAGTGGACAAGGCAAAACACTTTTTTCTTCTTTTCCTCTGTGATGATAGCTAAGAAAACCATTTTTAAATTCATAAACAACACAAATATAAGAGCTAATTTAGTCAATCATAGAAATACAGTCTCAATTAAGTTGGAAGTATATACTATATCAGAAACAGCAACATTCTAAATAAGAAACAATGCCTAGAGCCGACCTACATGTCCTCAAATGTTAAACAAGGTACAGGTATCTTCTAAAGAAAAAGAGTTCTGAAAGACTCCCACAGGGATTGTCTGATAAAGTGACAAACTTAGGTGTGTGGTGGGCTCTAGGATGAGCCGAAAAATGTACCCACACAACCAAGTTTGTTCTACATGTCAAAATAACAGTTGAAACCTCCCATAAGAGGAGAGGGGCAGGCTAACAACCACTTAACAATATGTAAATGGAACCCAAGGGGAGAATATACCTGATAGTATGCTCCAAATAGGACACTACTGAACTATTTAATCCAGACTTTGGTGAGCTACAGACCACTGAAACTTGAAACTGTACATTTGAGGTGCACAGAATCCTTCATAGGGGACACCAGAAAGATTTGATGTGGAAATGTTTCCTAAGCTATCTAGGCTTTACCTCAAACTCACTTGCAACAGATCTAAGAAACTCATATGTTCCCTTGGACTTAAGTTTGAAATGCCCTGATGTGAGAAGTTGGTGACCAAGGTTATGAAATTGGTGGTCATTAGACTTCAATTCAGATCTCAGGGATGAGGAGTACCCAATGACGGGTGACCCAGGACTATCATATATTTACCACTTTAATACCCACCTTGCTTTCTTATGATGTGTATGAGTTTGCCAAGCATGGTCTTGACTCTTTAATGAGTGACATTGAAAGTTTTGCCCTTTTACAAACCCACACTGTATCTGTAAATAATTTCCACTCACATATGCTTTTAATCTGTACAAGGCAACAATTCATCTACTGATGTCTTAAACTGCCCTATACTAATATGTTTTTCTTTTGTTGCTTCTAGCCCTATTAATTCTTATGACATGGCCTGACTTGATACAGTTCCTCATAAAAAGATTACTGAAACTATAGGGCTTTAGCAAAAAGTGTGGTGAAGAAATCATATCATGCCTGTGTGTCAGAAAGAAAACTTTCTGAAATCTTAGAGCCATGTCTTAAAACAAGCAGCCAGATGGCTAAGGTGTTAACTAAATACACATGGAAGAAGCACAGTAGCCTTGTGCATCAGGATTGTAAATAATAAAATCCAAATATAAAGGTGGGGATGGTTTCAGTACACCCTGTTTGCATCAGACTATGGATGACAGTGGAAACCTAAAATCCATTTGTAGTGTCCCCACGTGGATTTGGTGTCCTGTAAATTCTCCTCAACCATAGTAGAGGGATTCAAATAATCTTGCTATCAGAGAGTATTGCAAAGTCGATTAAAGCATATGAAGTTAAGTTAAAATGTACTACCTTATTATTTAATTTCCCTTTTGATCCATTCAGCAGCTCTGGTTGTGCAGTATCTATGCATTGGGATGCCAAATGCAAGTTCAACAGGAGCAGAGAAGTAGAAAGATGAATCTCTCTACTCCCTTATGTATTGTGATCAAGGAAACTCACAGGGGAAGTTTTACCCTGTCTGGTAGGGTAGCTATATGTTAACATCAACTCAATGAATTTGGTTTGGGTATTAGTTTGACCCATTCTAAAGTTGTTTTAATTTTTAATGTTCCTGTTTTCTTTTTGATTTAGCCTTTTCTATTTTGCCATTTTGTTGTTATTGGTTTTTGTTTATTTGCTTGCTTTTTGCTTCCTGTTTGTGCTTTGTATGATTTTCTGTATATGAAATACACAATAGGTAAAACTGTAGAGAGAGTAAATGGATTGATAATTGCCTAGAGCCGTTGCAGGGAGGATGGGGGTAAATGAGGAATTAAATAATGAATATAAGAAGAAAATGTTCTTAAAGTAATTGTAGTGCTTTTAAAATCTTAATATAGTTGAATGATTAAATTATATGTGAAGTATGTCAATAAAACTATTAAAATAAATATTTCAATAATTTATACATATACATACAAATAATAATTGATGTGGGGGCTGAAGGAAAAAGTAACCACTGAGAAAAATACATTCCCCTCATCCCAATATTTTCCCTAGTCTTAAATGTCAAATCTCCTAAACTACTAGTTCACCTGTCTTGTTATCTGAGTCACCTGCATTCGTCATAGATGAGTCTCAGAGTATGATCAATGCTGGCTGCAGTGTTTTCTACCTATGAACCTGTGAAATCCAAATACAGTTATCTAATCCTGAAGTAAAATACTGAGACCTACATGAAATAGTATGCACATTTATAGTCCGAAAAAGAGAAAAGGAAAAGAATTAAAACACCATTGTTCAAAGCTATTTAATTTCAAAATCCAGGCTGACTAACTCCATTAGATTTCAAATTCTAGGAATAATCTTGAGTAATTTTGCCTTCACTTTTAATAACAGCAGCATGACTTTGAAGATTAGTGATTTTATCAGCCTGTTTCCTACTTATACAATGATGTAATGGTTACATCTTGGGCTTGTAACTACATAGCAAGCAGTTTAAAAATATTAGCCAATTTCAAAAACACTGACTGCTTCATGGGAAAAAGACAAAGTTTTCTATTCCTATAAAGAATAACAATCTCTACAGCCCACAAGGGAAGTTCTGCCTTGCCCTTGACCTATACAGCCATGAAGATTAGGAACTGAACTTGATGGCCATGGGTTGAGAGAGAGAGTTCCCCATCTAACACTTGCTGTCCGTCTGTTGCACTGTAGTTGCTGATGTGTTGCTATGCTGCTGAAAGTATGTCACCTGTACTTCAAATACCGGCAGCATCACTTAAGGTCAGTAGGTTTCAGTGGAATTTCTAGACTAAGAACAGACTATGTAGAAAAAATAGACTGTCCATTTCTGAGTGATTAGCCATTGAAAATATTATGAATAGCAGAGAAGCATTATTACATACAGTGCAGGCAGGTGACTCCCTCAAGTTATAAGGCACTCAAATATGGCTGAGGAAAAGACTCCTTCTCAAAGTTGACCATAATAACTTGCATATAGTAAGGTTTTCATAACTTTCCTTTGTTGATGGGACACAATACAAAATCAGAAAGGCCAGCTGTAAATACATATTATTAAAAGAAATGTTGAATATCCAATATATGAATCAAGGATAATTAGAAGTTGCCTAACAACTTGACCAATAGAGAGCATCATGATTGTGATAGGTAGGCTTTTTGTGCCAACATGACCAAAGAAGATAGGTAGGTTTGTTGTGACAACATGGCCAAAGAACCCATGTAAGAACAATTGAAGAGCAGAGCTATAAATGGTTTAGCGATCCCCACCTTTTCCCCCTTGTTGTTGTATCTTTGGACCAGCCAGCTGCCTAGTTTGTCCTCAGCCTCGATTTCCAAGCTACACTACTACCCATGGGACCCCTAATCCAAGGACTGTGTTGCTGTGAGTTGAGGTCACTTCAAGCCCTGCTTCGCCATGCTACTGGAATATACATCTCTTGAGCAGGGAACTATCAGACTGTTATCTGGCTGACTGTTGCTGACCTGCCTTGTGGCTTGCTGCTTGTTGCCAGATAGCCTGAACTTCTGAACATACGACTACACAGTGGCGCTCAAGACTTGAAAGACTGCTACAAGGACTGCTCTGTACAAGCTCCCTCCCACAAGTGAATTGCACCAAGCCATTTGTGCTGCTTTATTGATTAGTTAACTGTTTATTTCTTATGTTAGATATCTTTCTTTTTTTGCTTTTGTTTTTTTGTTTTGTTTTGTTTGGGGGCATCACTGCCCTCTGGTGGAAGTAGGAGGCCCAGTATTGCTCCTACAGAGCTGCTGCTGGATTTGAACCGTCAACCCAGTGGGACACAATCCCACACACAACCATTAAGTCACTGGGGCTCAGCCCCATTAGATATCTTCCTATCTGTATAAACATATACAGAGAATTTTTAGTGTCCTGATTTTGTTTCTCTAGAGCATCCTAACACAATGATAAACAGAGAAAAGACTGAAGCTATCAAGCCTTCATTTTCTCTGGATCCACAATCAATGCTCATGAAAGCATAAGTCAATAAATCAAACAGCATATATTGCATTGCTGTCTCAAGAGAGACTAGTTCTTGGAAAAGGATATTGCGCTTAGTAAAGCCATAAGTCAGGAGAATGAAGATATGGATTGAACACTAGACTGGCTCAAAAATGAACAGAGGGTCACAAATATGGACACAGATTTGATTGTATAGAACTCCAGTGTACTCTGTCCTTCAATTAATATTGTGTTTATTTGATCTATTCAAACAGATGGCATTCTATAGATAGCATTTTCTCAGGAATCTTATAGGTTTTCAATATATTTCACTACGAGTTACTTCTTTAGACAGATCCTTCTACAGACATCTCCTGGACAATTTCATCTTTATCCCTAGTTTCTGTTGAGGCAGTAGAGCCACCTTGTGATGTAAACACTTGAACACGTTCATATGTCAAAGTACTCTGATTGACCTGGATACCTTTCAGAGGTACTACTATAACACACTCTCAACTCTTTCTCCAGCAGACACCATCCTAACAGTGAGACTATTCATTGAAATGTCTTTCATCATCTGGGTAACTTGATAAATACTAACTCATGAAGGTCTAATTCACCTTTGTTTAGTGGTTCTGACAATTTACCCACATGAACTTTAATAGACAGATAAAATAAAGTTGGCATATTTTCAACATCTTGAAGATATACCTTTTCAGCTAAAGAAATGAGCGAATTCATAACACACAATTTCTATTTTCATCTTACCTATATGATACAATTCTGCAAAACTGCTTACCAATATAAAGTATAACCTTTCCTTTCCTTTTTAACAAATTTCTACTTTATCTTCTGAGATTCCATCAGTAAAATATTTACCATTCATATTAATACTAAAAATCCCCGGTGACATTTTTGACTGGTTGGCTAACTGGAAGGTAAGCTATTCCACACCTACCAGCCACTCTGAAGGATAAAATAAGTCTATTTGCTTGCTTCCCAATTTACAAAGCCATGGAATTCCTATATAGGGTAGCTATGGGTTAAGTTTGACTAGAAGCGTGAGTTTCGTTTGGGTTTTGTATATTTATATTAATAAAATGCTGATCGAAATTTAGGTATTCTCTAAGAAGATTTAGTTATTGCTATCATGTTCTTCACTTTCTCCTGAGTCCTGGCTTGTGGAGTTAACATTAGCAGGTGTCCTGTCTGCTTTCTCTATCATTCCATACAGATATAGGCTCTCTCTATCATTCTCCTCACAACTCAGTCTTCAATGACAGATCAATGACACAATTCTAGGCAGGAAGACAGGCAAGCAGGAGGGAGGGAGAAAGGACAGATAGCCAGAAAGCTCATTCCTGCTAGCACCACTGCCCTGTGTTTCCGGGGAACAGCTTCTATCCCTTCCCCCCCAGCCCATGTCAGTGCCATGCCCTGTGATCACAGTGCTGGCAGTAGGGTCAGTAAGGGTTCCTGCCTGCTAGGAAGGCTGGGCCTAGCCACTCGAGTCTTTTCTGTCTACTCAGGGCATGCCCAAGCCAGGGTGGCACCCTGCAGCTAACCCAGTTCCAGCTGCCCTAGCCCTTTCCTGCCATTGCAGGAGGGTGGCACTCTGCAGGAGGCTCTTCTTGGCCATGGTGTGCTTCCCACAAGTGTAGGCACTGCCTACCAGCTCAACACTACAGGTCTGTAGGGATCGTGCTGAAGAAAGCTGATGGTGCCCGACTATCAAAAGATACAGCATCTGAGGTCTTAAAGGCTTGAAGGTAAACAAGTGCCCTCTAGCTCAGAAGCAACAAACCCCACATGCAAGAATCACACCAGGCTGTGTAATGCTGAGGTGTCGGTCAGGTATCAGACATCAAAAAAACAAAAAAAGCATACCATTGTGAAGGAGGGGGAGTGCAGATTGGGGACTCAAGGCTCGTCTATAGGCAACTGAACATCCCATTGCAGAGGGGAAACAGGAGGTAGACAAGTCAATCAGGGAGTAGTGTAGCAACAATGAAACATACAACTTTCCTCTAGTTTTTAAATGCTTCCTCTCCTCCACTATCATGATACCTTACAAATCTGGCTAGACCAGTGGGGATGAACATTAGTACAGATAGGAACTGAAAACACAGGGAATCCATGACAGATGATCCCGTCAGGACCAGTGCTGAGAGTGGTGATAGCGAGAGGGTGGAGGGTAGGT
>PVJH01019774.1:0-42019 GCA_004026705.1 Nesogale talazaci
GGCGGGTCACCTGGGTCTTCGGAGGCTCTGGGGGACAAGGGTCAGAGCTGAGGAACTCTGCCTGACCTCTCAGGGGTCACATAAGCAGGGCTGCTGTGAATTTCCTGAGAATGGACTGGGCAGTTGAGCTCTGAGGGGAAAGGAAACACCCAGACATCAGCCTGTAGTCCAGATGCTCCACAACCTCAGATGTCGAGGAAAGTTCTAGAGTCAGGCTGAGGCAGCAGGCAGGAGAAGGCTATAGCTGTGTGTGAGAGAAAATAGGGATTTCCAGTTCTGAAATAATAGGAACCAGATCTGTAAACCCATGGGATTATAGCAGAAAACAAGATATGATACAGAAAGCCCCCAGTGGATTTCAAGGTTGATTTCAGGGTCACAGGGAAGCGCTGAGCAGCCAGGAATCATGTCCTGTCCTCTCTCAGGGAGACCAGGTCCCTCACTGTCTCTGGGAAGGGAGGGCTGCTTTGGCCAAGTATCTGTCCTCCAGGACAGTGTGTGTGTGTGTGTGTGTGTGTGTGTGAGAGAGAGAGAGAGAGAGAGAGAGAGAGAGAGAGAGAGAGAGAGAGAGAAGAGAGCGCACGCATCCAGGTGAACCTCTCCCTCTTCACACCCAGGCAGGGGTCTTCTGGGGTCTGTCCCATTTCCCTCCCTTCCTGACAGGCCAGCAGGGCGGACACACAGACCTGGGTCAAAGGGAGTTGGGGAGGCGTCCAGGGGCCCCTGTTACCTGCGCGCTGCAGAGTCTCCTTCCCGTGCTCCAGGTATCTACGGAGTGAATCCACACACGTGCCCTTCAAGTAGGTCCTCATGTGCTCCACTACCCCGGCCTCCTCCCACGTGCGCTGGGTGATCAGAGCGCCCGGGTCCGCCGCTGTCCAGGAGCGCAGGTCTTCATTCAGGACGAGGTAGTCCGAACCATCATAGGCGAACTGTAGGTACCCGCGGAGCAGGCGTCCCTCGGGGTCCAGGTCGCAACCATACATCTTCTGCCAAGTGTGAGACCCTGACCGGCCCAAGGTGCAAAGAACCCAGTCAGGGAAAAGGAGACCCACACCCGGGAGATCGCGCGCCTGGGAAGGGCGAAGGGCAGGGGAGTGCTGGGAACTGGGGGGACCTTGGTCACAGAGACAGAGGTAGGTGGTGGTGGTGAGGGAGGGTGACCGCGCGTGAGGACCAGGAGTTCGTGTCCTGCCCCTGCGTCCAGGACCAGGGTCCCTCACCGGCCTCGCTCTGGTTGTAGTAGCTGCGAACGGTTTGCAGGTTTACTTGGTGTGTCTGGGAGTTGTTCCTGCACATCTCCGTCTGCTGCTCCCAGTACTCGGGCCCCTCCCGCTCCACCCAGGGCGCCCGCGGCTCCATCCTTGGGTCGGGGGCGTCGCTGTCGAAGCGCACGAACTGCGTGTCGTCCACGTAGCCCACGGAGATGAAGCGGGACTCCCCGCCGGGACGGGACACGGAGGTCTCGAAATACCTCAGCGAGTGCGAGCCTGGCGTGGGGGTAGTGATAATGGAGCGGCGGATAACCTGACTTCTGAGAGCTCCCGAACCCGCGATCCCGAAGGTCCTGCGCCCCGGACCCCACACTCACCCGCCCGGGTCTGGTTTAGAAGCAGGAAGCCCTGGAGCAGCAGGAAGAGAAATCGGAGCATCTTAGCTTTGGGAAACCTGGATCCCTGAGAGCATTTGCACCTGGCTGGGCTGAGGAGACCTTTATCCAGGAACCGCGGTGACGGTGATTGTCTTCTCCAGGATTCAGAAACCCTGTAAGGGTGAGAAGAGCACTGAGTCACGGGTCTCCCAGCAGAAGGAGCAAGCACTTCTTGTGGGCGGGAGAAGTGAAACTGCAGACAAGGGAAATGCCAGTGCTGGGTCTCCCCGGCCCCTGACACCCTTAAACCGGAACTGAGACTCCCCATCAGGGCGCTGATACTCTCTCCTGAATCACCTCCTCCTGCTCTGAGCCTTCTTTCTGCACTGCCTCCTTGAGCCCTGAGCTGACCCTGCTGCAGACAGAGAATTTTTGACTTTCAGAATTTCTGTGGTCTAGATCCCTGGGTGCATTCAAAGTTAGCCTATAGGTAGGACAATCGCCTAGGGGGGGCTTCTTTTCTAGATTTTAATACATCAAGAAGCCCATCGCCCATCCTTTCTCTTGCCCAGCACCTTGGATTCGCTGACAGGAGCTTAATTATTCTGTCACAGGGCGCCTTAGTGTTCTAGTCAAAGATCATGAAGAACCTAAGGATATTTTATGTCTGTGGGTTCTGTCTACCGAGAGTAAGTACGTGGGAAATGGAAACAATTAACATTGGAAAAGGAATATGAAATGCTATTGATTCCAGGGGCCCCTCTAAAAAAATACTATTGATAAGCCACTAAATGGTAACATAATATGTTTTTAGGGGGAAAAATGTGTGTTTCAAAATAAAACATTAGTGAGAACTGGGAATCGCTTTTAGAGGTGTCTTTTCTGTGTCTATAGGGCATTTCTGGATTTCATTCCTGCTTCTGCATCAGATCTGTCATCCTGCTTCAGATTACCCATAACAGTTTAGCAAGTGTTTATTCAACTAACTTGTAGAGACATTAACCAAAGCATGATTTATCAACTCAAAATCACAATGTTCAAAAATGCCTTCACCAATGCTTATGCTTGTTTGTTTTTCATTGACAATAACGGTGTTGGTTTGGTTGTTAAATGCTGACTGAACCAACTGTCATCTAATGAACTTGGACAGAGAGTGACTCTCTACAGGATTTCCAAGGCTGCACATCATTCTAGGAGTGCATGGGATGAAGACAGGACTTTTCCACAATTACATACTCCAAAATATCAAGCAAGCTATTTACCAGCATTTAGTGTGTAAGTGAAGTTAGCTGTTCTCCCTGAAGCTCCCAGTTATATGAGGTATTTGTGTGACTCACGATGAAGCTGACTAAGCTAGTTATTCTCCCTGATACTGTCAGTTACCTGAGGGCTTTGCGTGCCTCAAGTTAGATTGATGGCTCGCTTCCCTCAAGGCCTGTGGGTGGGATTCAAGAGCCATTTTCAATGACTCCCAACCAGAAAGACCTGTTCATCTATCCCCAGACATCTGAGGTCTTCCTTTATCACATCCCTTTGCCTTTAGTTACATAGGCATCACTAAACCATTATCACCACATAGTCCTTAAGATAGCCCACTCTTGTGACATGTCCTAAACAGTGACAACAGAGTTCAGGAGTCCCCCATAAGGTTTTTAAATGGGGAAAATTAATGTTCACTCTCTCGCTTCTGCCAGTTTCTTGCCCCTGATTGCGGATGCTCTCAACCCCTCTCCCTCATCATGTAATCCCTTCCTCTACTCTCTTTCCATGTGGACCACCAAGCGGGGTGGAGGTGAGCATGCTGCCCTGATGTGAAATGTGTCCAACCATTATTGTTTTGCTCTCTCTCATGTTCTGTGTGTCGTTGTTATAAGAATGATAATTATCACTGTACAACTGCGCCTGTTGAACCCGTAATTTATATATCAGTAGCTGGCCTCTTCTGATAGGAGCGGACAGCCTCATCTTTCTGTATAGGATTAACTGTTCAGTTTGAACTGATGACCTTGAAGCTGGCAGTTCAACACTGACCTGACGGTGGCAGCTGAAATTTACTGTCATTGATTCATTTGTAAGTCATAGAAACTGCTGCTTTGGGTTCCTGTGGCAAGAAAAATAAATGTTCAAGAGCAGAACATCTCAGCTGTCTTCTAAAGAGCAGCTGGTGTTTCACATTGCAGACAGTGTGCTGGTTAGCCTGTCAACTTGTAATGCATCATGCCGACACCAGGGCTCCTCCACTGTAAATCAAACACCCACGTTGTGATCACTGAAGAGATTCTCTCTCATAATGGCCCTAGAGGGACATTTCATGGCAGAGTGGAACAGACTCTTTAGTTTTCTGAGGGGGTAAAAGTTTCTCCCACAGAGAGAGAGAAACTTTCACCATGAAAGTCCATGGTTCTTTCTGTGTTTTTTTGCCAGCCCCACCATTCCAGTGCATCCTCAGTCTTCCTTATCCAGTGCCCAACTCTCACAGGCAGATGAGGGGAGTGACACCATCATGGTTTGGGTCAAGTCCACCTCAGGATTCAAAGCTTCATTCTTGTTTTTCAACACTTTAAAGATGGCCTGTGCAGCCGATTTATACAATGTAACACATCTTTTGTGTCCTTGACTGTTGCTTCCCTGAGCATTAAATGAGGATACATTGTTGATGAAATCATTAACTACTTCAATGTTTTAATGTTTATCATACTCCTACCTTTTGGTACCATTATGAAGATTTGGGGTTTTTTAATATCATTTGGGGGGGGGGGTTCAGACAGCTCTTATCACAATCTATACATACATTCTTTGTTCCAAGCATATTTGTACTTATGTTGTTATCATCATTTCAAAAATAATTTCTTTCTCCTTGTGCACTTGGTTTCAGTTCCTCACTTACCTCCTCCCTCCCCCACAATCTCTCGCCCATTGAGCCTTGACAATCATTGTGGTTTATTTTTTTTCTTATTTTTTTTCATTGTTCATTAAGTTGGTTCATTAAGTTCATTAAGTTGGCATCCTACACCAAATACTTCAAGTCCTCCTCACTGGTAGCAAGCAAGGTGTGATGTGTCCTCTGTGGGTCACAGATGGTATTAAGCTTCCTCTATTCCTGAAGACTCCACTGCCCATTTTGAGTCATCCTCACAAGCGTTCCTATGCCTAAGGCTGTAGTTGCATGCACTGTGTCAGTCCATCTCCTTGAAGGGTTTTCTATTTACCACCACCCCCCACCCGCACCCTATCTTACCAAACCTGGTATCTTTCTTCAGAGCGCTTGTACTTCTTCCAAGACAGATCAACTTGTCATTCTTGTAGTCCATGATCCTTTCAGTAGTCTTCGCCATATCACAATTCAAATGCATTCAGTATTCTTTACTCACTTGGGATCTTTCACTTGGATAGGAGGCATTTGAAAGTACTGTGGTTTGGGTCGGGCTCCCCTTATCCTCAGAGTATCCTCTTTGCTTTCCAGTACCCTGAAGAGATCTTGTGCAGCAGACTGACCCAGTGCAAACTGTCTTGTGGACTCTTCACTGCTGCTTCCGTGAGCATTGCTGGGGATCCCAGCCAGACACACTCCTTGACACGGTCAGTGTTTCCTACATGTATTCTGATGTTATCTGTTGTCCCACTTATGAGGATTTTGATTTTTTTCTTTTTACATTGAGTTGTAATCTATCCTGAAGATTGCAATTCTTGATCTTCATCAGCAAGTTGTGAAAGTCCTCCTTGCTTCTGGAAAGGTTATATTATCTGCCTATTGCAAGATTTAGAAACTTTCCTCCGGTTCTGATGCTGCATTCTTCTTCATAGAATCGTTTCTCTGATTGCTTTCTCAACATAGCAGATTCAATAATTATGTTGACATGATACAAACCTGACACATACCTTTCCTGATTTTGAACCTTGCAGCATTTACTTAATCTTTTAAGCTGTGTTTTATTGACTGTGCAAACGTATTCAACTTTGTGGATCATATCAGTCTTGAGAAGAATAGGAATTCTAAAACATTTTATTGTGCTCATGAGAAACTTGTACATGGATCAAAGGGAGGGATTGTGCATATGATTGTGTATTGACCTTCATTGTCTATTGTTTGTGTACCTTTGTGTGCCAGGGTTAGCCCAGTAATACTGTGCTGAACACCCCTTTAATACCATTTAATGAAGAAATTGTTTCTATTTCCAACTTTTTTCATAAAGCATCATACAGTTGACTGCAGTAGTTGAATCATAATACAGTCTCTCCAGTGGTTATAGGGTTTCCAGTTTCTCCTCCTTCTCATTAGAACTTGTTGTTTTCTGTCTTATTGAACTTTCTATGGATATTGGGTGAGAGGATACATGTTTTGATTTGCAGAAAACATCCCATGTCTGTCCAATAGATTCAACACTAGTCCATAAGTGCCTCTTCGGCCTCACACAGCCATATGAGATCACAGAAAGCTGGGCGAAGAGTCTTGTGGATTCAGTGGCGGTGAAAACATTAAATGGCTCTTGGAGATCCCAGCAGGGTGGCTCGTGAACTAGAATGTGAAGACATAGAGAAGGGTGGTTCCTAGGACCCTCCTTAAGGGAAGGCCACACTCACAAACAGGCATCATCAGGATGTGGCCTGATTGACAGGCTAGACTCTGTCCCTGCACTTTATTTATGAAGTTGACATGAAATGATGTAATTACTCCAGTTTCCTTATTGCATTTCCTCTCACCCAATCCAATGCATTCCTATTGCCTACTTAGTAGTTCTACCTCTCCTGCTGTTCCATTACAGGTAACCACCAAAGATTTCCCCCAATGCTGTGTAAAACAAATGGCTCTTTATAATAATAGTGAATTGATTTGCTTTAGTGAGCAAAATATCATACAGGTTTATTCATGTCATGAAGTGTTTCATGGATTATTTTGTATGCTTTGACATTGCATACTGTTCCATTGGTTTGTATCAGCGTTTGTGTATGAGATGTGATGACGTCTGTTGGTGACCACAGAGGTTGTTTCCATACCTTTGCTATTAGTAATAATTCTGAACTGAACACGTGCATGCGTGTGTTTGTCTGAACCCTAGATCTTACTTCTTTCGAACTTACGGGTCACCTTCAAAAATTAATGGACCCATTTCACTATCTTTTATTTATTTATTTTCCCACGAACTTCCTGAGTCCTTCTCTTAAATCTCGAAGTGGCATTTAGGGATGAAATTATGTTTCTATTTCCAATTTTTTTCATAAAGCATCATACAGTTTCCTGCAGTAGTTGAGTCGTGTGTGTAGGGTTTCCGGCTTCCCCTCATTCTCATTAGAACTTATTTTTTCTGGCTTATTGAACTTTCTATGGATATTGGGTGAGAGGATACATCATAGTGTTTTGATTTCAGAAATTGAAGAATTACATCAAAGTTTTCCATTGGAAACTGATCAAGCATGCAATCCAGAGGTGTTAAAGATTATTAGTGACGAGAAGGCAAAAGTTGGTACAAAGAAGAAGGAACAGCAGCTGGGAAACATGATGTTGGTGATAATAATGAAGCTTGATATTGCATAATAGAATGTCCAACAAGATTTTCATCACTAATATTTGTTTTCATTAGCACAAATATTGACTATATATATGACTTTTGTATCCCAGATGGCATACAAAGAAATCAAATTGACCCCATCTCTGTGGGGAGACAAATGAAGCTCAATATTTTCATCTCAAGATGAAGAAATGAAATCTAAATGGAAGAGAACCAAAATGTGACCTGTGGTATATCCCACGTAATTGTAAGAGCATCTTAAACCCTAATTACAGAAGAAGTAATGAGCTGTAGAATGTCATCAAGAGCATCCTTCACAAAGGAAGTCAAAGGTCGTTAAAAAGCTAAGAAGGGAAAGATCAACATTGATGACAGAGAAGATGCTCAAAGTTAATCTTAATGTAAAGCAAATGGAAAAAATAATGAAGTAAAAGAGCTGAACAGAATACGCCCAAGAGAAGCTCAAGAAGACAAAGTAAACCCCTATAAAGAGATGTGCCAAATGCTAAATTTAGAAAGCCAAAAAGAAAAAAGATCCTCAGCATATCATACACTAATGAGAACTTCAGGCTTTGGGGTGTGGTATTTGAAATATTTTAGGGGCAAAAATATGCCCTTGCTATCACATGAAAGCAAAATTTTGCTGAAGATCATCCAACGATGGTTGCAGTAGTCCACGGACAGACAGCTGCCAGTAATTCAGGCTGGAACAAGGACTATCATTGCTGATGTCAGATGGCTCTTGTCTGAAAGCAGAGAACACCAGGATGGCGTTTACTCATGTTTTATGAACTATGACAAGGCATTCAGTTGTGTGACTCTGCGTTTGGGGGATGACAATCAGGAAGGTACAGGCAGTGTGTACTGGCTCCCCAGAGCTGGTGCCTAAGATTCTCTGCATCAAAACCAGGGCCTTGTTGATTGCAGAACCTAAGATCAACTGCTGGTGCAGTGCTGGGACTGAAGTCTCCCAACCCAGTGTTCAGGTCATTGCTGTAAGCCTGCACTGGTTGGGTGTGGGCCTCTGTGCCACAGTCCTGCAGCCATGGGACCCTGAAAGTTGCCAGAATCATGGTATGAGTCACCTTTGTAGGCTTGGGGCCTAGAAAATTCACCTGATCGATTTACATTTTGCCCCCTCACTTTTCTTCCTCTATTTGTGACCCTAATACCCTTTTCATCAGATCTTCTCTGTAGAGCAGGAACCTATAAACAACCCTCATCCATTCTAGGGAAGGAAGGAATCAGGAACAGGGGCTCATTACCAGGTAGCCCATAGAGCCCCCATAGAGAGTTGGAATTTGGGGTAACCAGAATCTACATCCCCTCAAACCTGGTTGCTCTTCTGTTGTTTGTAAATGAACAGAGACACAGGGGAATGAAAAGCACAGGAAATGAATCTGTAAGAAAGGAAAGGGGCACAACTTGCTCAGACATGTAGCAAGAAACTGAGCTGTGTCTTTTCTATTTATTCATGCTTAAATTTGGGGATATGTGACTGGTTGCATTTATGATAAGTAACTTTCTTAAAACAACATTATCTAAAAAACCAGGTCATTTGGTGTGGTAAAAATATAACCTATAAAGCAAAGAACAGAGACCAAACAAACTCCAGGATAGACACACTCCCTCATTTCCTTGAGAATCAACATAAACTATATGCAGACCACACTGACCTGAATGTGTATCCTTAAAGTCTTGATTTGTCTCCAAGTTCTGGCCATACTCTGGCTACACTCTTCCCAAAGGGCTTTGCAGGAATCCATGTGCTTTAGAGCTTGGGGTCTTTGATCCAAATGTTTTGTCTAAAGTCACGATATGCCTTGCTTGATAATCAGATCTACAAAATAATATTATGGAAATGCAAAGGTAGGTTTTTTTGATCAATGATTATCATTTATTTCTAGATCACAAATATTTTGATGGACATAAATTCTGTAACAAAAAGTCAATGAACAGATTGCAAGCCTGTGGCAGAAAAGGGGAGGGAGATGAAGGAAACTTCAAAACATTTATGAAAAAAGTTCAGTTATTTGTAAGCTATATGTACACAGAGAGATATAGTTATAGGTATATGCTTTCAACAAAACCCTAAATGTCATCTTTTTCAGTTTTCTTTGTTTGCTGTAACAAACTACCACAATTTATAAGCTTAAAGCAAGAGAAATTTATTCTCTCCCAGATGTGGAGCCACAGAAGTGGAATATCCAGGTGCTGACTGGGTCACACTTTCCCCCACGGCTCCATGACCACAAAATTACCTTCTTAACTAAGACTCAGACTCACTAGAATATAATTATTGACATGCCGAACATTAGCTTGTGTGCTGCTCATATTGGTCCCAATAATGATTGTCATATGGTAATAGAAGTGTGGGAACATTGCTTTCACTACTCCACATGCTTCTTTCCCTGCCCCTTGAACCAATTTACAAAGAGTGTATATTAATTTCTGAGTTTAACCAATTACACAAATTCAAAAAGAAATAAAGCAATACATGTCAAAATGATAAAACATTGATTTAAAATATATAGTTTATGTGGTTTTATCATTCAATTGTTTGAAAATCAAGCTATCCATTTATCATTTGTTTTGCTCAATTTATTTCTTGGAATCAATTTATGCAATAAATTAGTTGCTGGAAAGATAAAAAATTCATATTTTATCAGATTTTTGTGTTAGCATCTGTTATTGAACAGCCAAATGCCCCAAGCATTGTTCATCTGTATTTAATATATATTCAATAGTCTTTCCTTCTTTCCCCCAACAGTTTTATTGACAAGCAATTTAATGACAAGATCATGTGATTTAATCACTCAATCATGTCAAGGAGAATAATTGTACACTCATGACCACATCGATTTTTTTAAGACCATTCACACCACCCATGCTTAAATTGCCTCCTACAGGAGTTATGGAATCATAATCCATTCAGGTGCTCCCTATTGCCACCTGTCTCCACCATTGACTCCCAAGATCCTCTGATCCTCCCCATCCCTGCACGCCCTATAACTACTTGTGTCAGTTATTCTCATTATGCGTCCTCACCTCCTGTACATCACAGCAGGAAAACCCAACCGAAAAAATACAAAACAAGATCACACTAAGATGCAAGAGATAAAAACATAATGGTATACAAAAAGTCAACTAATAATGCATATGTAGGGAAAGGCTCTGACAATATTTTAAAAACCGGGGAAGGAATTTCTGTCACAAAGCCAGTAAGAGATACAGGCACCCAGAACATGGTCAGGTCTCATCTACAGTGTAATCAGCTGGTCAAGTATCAAGGTCAACCCAGAATCTTCAAGATGACAATGGTGTCTTCCTGCTAGTCAGGCTGTGTGAGAACCCTGTCTGTGGCTTCAGTGGATCTGCCATGGCTCAGCCTGACCAGCTGCTCTGCAGGTGGGTTTTGGTCTCTCCATGTCCCGTGGCTCTCCACAAATTGGGTCATCATCATGTTTGCTCTGATGCTTGTCTCCTCCCCACACTTGAATTGTGTCATTTACATCTCTGGGTCACACAAGCTGCTGTGCCTCTTCCGTGTGGACTTAACTGACTCCTTGTTTAGATGGCTGCTTGTTTGCATACTGGACTTTCAGACCCTAGACACTATTCCAATTGATAGCTGGGCACATCTGGTTTCTTCACCCCACTTTGCTGTAATGCTCTTACCTTCAGTGACCATTTCATGAAGGCGAGTCTTGAGCAAGGCCATTATGTAAGAACCAATTGTTCTTAAATTGGAGCTAGGATTTAGTGCACAAGTCCCAAAGATCAATGTCTATATAAATACATGTAATCTGCTGTCATTTGGGAGGCAATATATATATGTTCTATCAGTCCTATAATTCAACTCAGTTACATAAAACATAATTGCATAATTTCTTCCACAATCACACGTTTTCCAAAACATACATTTCCTTCCTAGACTTCTTGACATCATCAATCCACCACTCTATATCCCCTCTCCCCCAAATCTCTGCTATAGTTTCATTCCCTGTAGACTCAACATCCCGTTGACTGAACAATAAGGCAATGAATTCCAACATTCAAGAAGTGAACCCCCATGGTGACAGATCTCTGAGACACAGCCTCATGTAAATGAGGACAAGCTAAGAATATAGCAAGATTTCTGAGGTAATACTTATCTTAATGCAGCACACAGGGCACTGATGTACCAAGACCTTGTTTGTTCACCAAGCACAATTGCACCGCTCTTGACACAGCTCTCTTCTTCTACATCAGACACCGTGTATTGTCGAGCAAAGTCCTCAGGATACCAGTGTGTCTGTGGTAGAGTCCAGTTCAGCCAGCAGAGCTCCCAGGTGAGGTCTCACTGATGCAGCCTCTGGAGCATGATATGAACCCCAAAGTTCCACAACCCAATATCCCAGTTTTCGGTGGCATCTGGCCTGGATTTCTGGGATACCTCCAGATGCCCTAGGTCAATTCTGCCTTCCCCTGCATCCTGCTAAAGACCCTCCCCATCAATTGATCCCAAGGGCATCCTCAGACTTTCCTTCCCTTACCTGGTGGTTAGCACACACACACATACACACAGTCTCACACACACACACACACACAAACACGCACCCATTCTTGCCCAAACTTGGCCTCTCTCTCTCCCCTTTCCTGTGTTGCCTCCCATCAGTGGGCTTCATCCCTCTGAGAGGATTACCTCCATCTCCAGGAGACAGCCTCCAGATCCATATGGCTACCATTCAGCAGACAGCATTCCCCTCGAGTTTCCCTGCTGACCATTTGATCCCAGTTGTCCCAAGGTGCCCTGCATGGGATCTGCATGGTACTTACCTGAAGCAGATGATGTGTGGTGCATTGGCACTGGTCCAGCCCTTTATCCGGCTGTATGGTCCCCAGATAGAAGGTTGCATGGCCTGCACGTTTAAAGCGGTGCCCATTCTGCTGCTTATTTCCACCACAGGAGACTCCTCCAGGATTTGTCCTTTTGTGCTCACCTAACTTCACTCAGCCTAAGGTCTTCCAGATCTCTCCACACATTGAGGTGTCCCATGGTATTATCACTATATTTTAGGAATACATAGTATTCCATTATGCGTATGTACCACATTCATGGAAATTTAGGCTGTTTCCAGCTTTTTGCCATTGTGAACTCTGCTGTGATGAACATCAGAGAGCAAATGTCAGTTTGTCCTCTATTTCTTTGGCACATATAGCCAGTAATGGTACTACTGGGATCTTTGCTAGTTCAATTTCCAATCTATTTACCACCATATCACCTTATCTAATCAATCTTTCTAAAATTCAGAAATAGACACCCCCCAATTCAATTCTCTGTTGTACTTGCTCCCCTGACACTCTTCTCTATTTTGATGGGAGCATTCACTTCTGTGTGCATGTGAGCTCCACTAGAACACAGGTTGGGAAAGAACCCATCCATGGTGCACACGTCTCTCCTGGGCACTGTCCGATGATGCTGTCCTCCGGCATGGTGCTCCCTCCAAGGATCAGTGCTGGGGATAAGGACCCGAGTATTTCTTTGTCCTGGGGTTCTAGTACTTGTTGAAAGAAGCCAGATTTTAATTTCATGGGAAGATAATCAAAGAGGATTCTATATTTGTTTTCTTTTTTCCCTAAAAACCATTTTATGGCACGCTAGTAAAGATATCATGTCATTCCATAGTTCAATTCCATCAAGCAGTATTGCACAATTGCTACCCCAATCAGTTTCAAGCATTCTCTTCCTCCTTGACCCCTTTCTCTCCCCCTCCATTGTACCTCCCAGAAACTCATATTCTTGTTGTTGTCTCCATGGGTTTATGAATCCTGGGTTTCTCATACCAGAAAAACACGTAACAAAAAATTCAAGAAAGTCACTCCCAATAATAAAACACACCTGAGAAGAATCCCAATATGAAAATGGAAAGAAGAGTAAAATGAAAAAGGAACAATTTAAAAGCAGATCAGACTGAAAGTGTATCAGATGAAGGATTTGTTGATAATGTTTTAACCATTCAAGTCAAGTTCATCATTTTGCTCTCTTATCGTCATCTCGCTAATGCACTCTGCCTGGTAACCAGTTTCTTCCCATACCTTCTTCATGGGCTCAAGGACATCCCCAGAGACTTCTCTCCTGTGAGGTCCTCCCAAAGGTTTCTTGGGTTTCCATTGTCAACCACAGCATCCTGCAAACCAGAATTGCACACTCTTCCCTCTGTCAGCTTTGAATGATCTGATTTGCAATCCTTCACCCAGTGATGTGGGAGCTTCTTCCATGGGCATGTAGTTGGCAACTCAAGAAGGTGCTGCTTGTTTGGAAACAAGTCTTTACAACCCCAGATGCTATTTTATCTGATAGCCGGCACCTCACCACACTTTTCTATGGCACCCCTATGTTCTGTGTCCCCCACTAGAGGGTGAGTATCAATCAGGGACAGAATGTGAAAAGTAATTGCTCTTAAATCGGAGCTAAGATGAAGTGTGAGTCAAAAATCGATTGCTGGATCTATGCTTTAAAAAAGACTACCTTTGGCTCACTTTAGAGGCCCCATATTAATTTATGATAGAAAGTCTTATGGGTTATCTCCTAAAATAGATGACAATAGAATTGCCACACAACCCAGCAATATCATTACTGGGCACATACCCTAAAGAAATAAGAAACATCACAACTTATTTCCCTCATATTCCTTACAGCACAGTTCATAGTAGCAAATAGTTGGAAACAGTCCAGACTCCCATCAGCAGAAGACTGGATTTAAAAGACTCTAGTATGCACAGACAAGGTAATACTATCCATCTTAAAAGACAGCGATGAAACACCTCATGATATGGAGGGATCTGGAAAACATTGTAATCAATGAATGTAGTCAGTGACAAAAGGACAAACACTGTAGGAGTCCACTGCTGTAGGAACAAACAACAAGACAGGCACAAGCTCAGACTTTAAGGACACACAGGCTGCTGGGCAGGGTGGCCAGAGAGTCTGATCGAAAGCTTGACTGCTGCCAATGAGCTGCCTAGCATCCTCTCAAAGGCCACTGTGGGGGAGGGCTCCTCCTGTCCCTGTGATCAAACTGTCAAAGGAGGTGAGAGGGATGTTAACTACGCAGTGGCTGCCATGCAAAGTTATGACGGGCTCCCCTGGACAGGGAAGTTGACATCCCTATCAGAGGGATGAGGGCTTCTGGTAGGAAAGTGGAGTCAGGAGAGAGAAGAGGGGGTAGGCACACCTGGGAGAACACAAATGCATGTCTGTCCAAAGAACTTGGGAAATGACTGACCCTCAAATTGTGGAAAGTGGCTAAAAATACTTTTAAGGACTCTAAAGGGGTGACTAGCCTTGGTAATATGCAACAAATAAGCCATACTCACTTAGGGAATCAGGACAAGAGTCATAGAACATTGAGACCTTGGCTCCTGAATTCCAAGGGGACAACAGGCTCCAAAGGCGACATCACAGAGATCAGATGTGGAAAGTCCAGAAAGTGAACTGAACTGTCCTTCAAACACACTTGTAACCTGAGGATTTAAGACTGAAAATTGATGGTGTTTTGAGGGAACTGGAGACTACTGAACCATCAGTAGGCGGACAGTCATTGACTTACTACATCAATGCCCTCTGTGCTGTATTGATATATATATATATATTATTCAGGTAAAACTGTGTCTAAGATTATCTGTGAATATTATTGCAAATTTCCCTTGATAATCAACTCCCATTGTTTGTGAAAGTAACATCCATCCACGAATGTATTTAAGCCATACGAATGAATACCCCCGGTAATGCAATATGTAGTTAGCCTATACTGGTCAAATAATCCTCTCTCAACAGCATTTTTAGCCATTGGAACCAGGGTCTGATCAAGGATAGTATAATCAGATCTTTATGCGACTCACACATTTGATTTGACCACCAGTCCTCTGATCGATTTCTGACATGCTTTGCTCATCCGTCCATTCATTTGATTTGCACTTAGACTGTCTTCATCTGTTTGCTTTTGCGATGACTGCCGTGGCAAACAAGAGCATACGTACAGGTATGGAGCACAGTCAATCCCACTTGGCCAGCAGTTTGAAACCACCAGCTGCTCTGCGGGAGAAAGACAGGCTCTCTACTCCTTGAAAGCGGTACAGTCTCAGAATCCACCACCCCACCCCACCCCGCCCAGGGCAGTTCTAGCCCATCCCATATGGTCGCTCTGAATCAGCCAGAATCAAGTTTATGGAAATGACTGTAGTTTTTTTGAGAGTGTATAGGTATGAGTACTGCAGCTCTTATTTCTGCAGGATGGCTAAGTCACATGGCAACTGTACCCCTAACTTTAAAAGGAAGTGCTATCTAGTTTCCCACAGTGATTGTACCATTTCAAGTCCTGCCAGCAATGTCTTAGGGGTCCAATGTGTTTACACTCTGACCAGGACTCGATGTTTCTGTCTTGTTTGGCTTTGCTCTCATACCCAGGGATGAGAAGATATCTCGTTCTTTATATTTACCTCTGTCTAGAACTTCGTCCCTTCTTGGATTAGACTTTTTTGGTTTTTTGCTTTTATTTTTTTATTTGTTTGTTTTTGACATGAAGCGTGACTTCTGTTTCATTTTTTTATGAATGGATCTCCAGTTATTTTAAGAGCACTTATTCAAAAGATGATCTCTTCTCCGTTGCATGGTTAATGCTAAGAAGACCTGGCAGTGTCGGGCTGGTAACTGCAAGCTTACTAGTTCAACTTCGCTAGATACTTCAGGGGAGAGAATTCAATCATCTTTTTTCTAAGAAATTACAACCTCAGAAACTCTGTCAGGAAGAGTCAGAATGAACCTGGTGGTAGGAGGTTTGATTTGAGGGGTTTTTTTTCTGGTTAATGCTAGGAAACAAAACAGAGTCAATCATAGTGCAGTTTGCTTGGTTAATGATTAATAACCAGCAGCATTTCTCCATGTATTTGTTTCCCTCTTGGATGTCTTTCTCTGTGAATTATGTCATTTTTTATTTTAAAATTCGGTTGCATGATTTTCTTTTGTGTGTGTGACATGTTGGACTTTTCTATAAACTTTAGTGATTAACCCCTTTCAGACATGCTTTGGACAAAAATTTTTCTTTCTTTCTTTCTTTCTTTCTTTCTTTCTTTCTTTCTTTCTTTCTTTTGCCGTCTACAGGTTCTCTTTTGACATGATTGGAGAAAGCTTTTGATGCGCACACATTTCATTTATAGGAGGTCCTAGTTATTTCCTTTATATTCTGCTGTTTGTGCAGTCTCAGCTCTGTTTGGTAGTGTATTCATGCCATAGTGTTTGCCTCTTTTTTTGGATCTTGACACAGTTTTCGGCATTATATTTGGTCTCTGAATCACCTTGAGCTAGTTGTTACATATGATATGCAGCATGCATCCTTTTAATATGTCTGCCAGTATATAGGCAGGTTTGCCATGGTCATTAAAGAGATGACCGCTTCATCACTTAACATACTCACGAGGGTCAACTGTGCATATTTCATTTGGTTTCTAACATCTTTGCTATGAAGGGACAGGGAAGTGTGTTTGCCACCTTAGCTCCTCCCAGTCCATTACATCTAGCATATTCGGACTTGAACAACCATCACCAAAACTAATTGTAGAACATTTTCATCTCTCCAAAACAAATTCATGTCCATTCACAATCTCTCCCCAAAAATCTCAGCCCTGGGAACAACAAATTCACTTTCTGTCTCTTGGGAAGGCACTTGGCTTTTATCATTTCACATAAAGGGAATGAAATACTTTGTCAAGTTTGGGGACTGGCGTTTTTCAAACATGTTCTAGATTCATTCACAGTGCGGTATGTATCCGTGCTCCAGTCCTACTGGGACTGTGTCAAACACACATTGACAAGAGGAGTATGAGGGACTGTCATGAAACCCACTTGCCAAGAGCAGGAGAGCTGTCCTGGCTGCAAGAGTCAGTTTCCGGACTCAGGAGCATGGGTTGTGTGAGAAGTCAGCTAACTCAGCCCCAGGGATCTTGGTTTCTAGATGGAACTAGACCAAGAGTGGGACTGAGGATCCTGCTCCTGTCAGTGGAGTTGACAGCCTAGGCCTGTGGCTCTCTCCCAAATTAAAGCAGTCCCAACACCACACACTTATAAATTCCTTGTGTTTAATCATAGATTTTGAGCTATGTTGTTCTAGCAAAACATGAATGAGAAATCAGTGTGGGGATTTTTCATAGTCCACTAGCTACAGGGTACAGGCTAAGGGAATGACCTGTATCTCTCCATGCCACACCTGAACTACTTGTCTTCTTAATTCTTTCCACGGCTTAGTGGTTACAAACAGGGCTACCAACCACAAGCTCAGGAGCTCCTAATCCCAAGGTATTCTCTGTGTGTGTGTGTGTGTGTGTGTGTGTGTGTGTGTGTGTGAGAGAGAGAGAGAGAGAGAGAGAGAGAGAGAGAGAGAGAGAGTGTTTTCCACTCATGTACAGAGTTACAGTCTTTTTTTTTGGGGGGGGGGGCATCACTGCTCTCCGGTGATGGGAGTAGGAGGCTCAGCCCCACTGCTGGATTGAACCTGTGTCCCAGTGGGCCGCAGTCCCGCGCACAACCACTACGCCACCGGGGCTCAGCCCCAGAGTTACGGTCTTGGAAACACTCAGAGCCCGTCCTACCCTGTGCGACAGGTTCACTGTGCGTCCACATCAACTCAACGGCAGTGAGTTTAGCTTTTACTTTGTTAAAAAAAATTCTTATGAAAATGTGGGGAACCCACTTAATTTTGGTTTGAAAACCCTCCCTCGCGCTGTGCCACTCTCAGGCCTGTCCTCAGAGGTTCCACGTCTGACTGTGCCCAAGGGGAGCTTGGTACTTGTTCCAACACACTCAGACGAGCGCCCCCCCCCCCCCAAATCAGATGAAGTCTCTTATTATATGGGGTTCAGAATTCAGAAATAATTGACCTTTCAAGTCCTCTGGGTGAGACATGATAATCTATATAGTGAAACACTTTTTGAATATTTCCCCAAAACTTATATATTGTTAACTGAACAGATTTACAGAACAGATAAATTTTCTTTGCTAAAGTGGTTTTATTGACATGTATATATATATATATATATATTTCAGAGATCTTCCTTTTTTCAGAGCTCTTCCATTTTAATTCTTCAATCATATGAAGAATATTTGTGAAATCCTCACAATAAATTTCGGAACATTTTCTTTTCCTAATCATGGTTAGCCCCCATTTTGCCCCAGCTTCCCCTCCCAAGCCCTTTTCAGTTACTGTCTCAATAGATGCATGTATCTTGGATTTCTTACACAGAATGTCATGCAAAATACACACAGGAAGCAACAAGTAAATCCCACAGCAATGATCAGACAAAACATAGGGAGACCTCAATCAAAAAGAAAGCAGAAAATATTAAAAAGTGCAACAACTTTAAATGGAGTCAAAAATCAGATCAAATAAGGTGTTATTTTAACCTTGCTACGTCTGCCAAAATTGATTTTGAAATGCTCTATAATAGCAAAAAGACTTCATCTATGTGTGGATGCTGCAAATAGATTTGGGGTTTTCACTGTCACAAAGAGCTTTCTGCATAAAGACCACTTTTCCAGAGGTGATCTCATCAGCTGGAGACAGATTATCAGCAGGAGAGGGGATGGAGGGATTTGGAGATGAGCACACAGTCTGTGCTAGTTTACAAAACCTACTTTCACTTTTATTAGACAGACACATGACTACATTTGTGTTCAGTGCACTTCAGTGAATCCTCAGGACCAAGAGGAAAGGATTTCTTTGCCTGTCTCAAAGAAAATTATGTCCCACATCTTTAGGGGAAAGAGTGTCTTGCCCTGGGGGAAACATTTGACATTGCTTTTATGGATCCCCAGGGGGAAGAATCTTCCCTTGACTAAATAGTTAATCATGCAATTTTTACTGAGTATCTTTTGTGGTGACACAGGTCTCATCCTATAGTCTCCTTCAACTTTAGATTTTTTGGAGGTTACAGTATAATTTATTTCATACAACTATTTAAAGCTATTTAACAATAGTTACATCAAAAGAGACTAATCAAAGTGTGGGATGAAGACAGGACTTTTCCACATCATATACTCTAAAATATTAAGCAAATTATTTACCAACATTTAGTGTGCAAGTTATATTAGCTCTTCTCCGTGAAGCTCTCAGGACTTCGTGCAACTCACAATGAAACTGACTAAGCTAGCTATTCTCCCTGATGCTCTCAATTATCTGGGGACTTTGTGTGACCAAGTTAGGATGATGGTTCGTTTCCCTTGAGGCCCATGGGTGGGATTCAAGAGCCATTGCCAATGACTCCTAACCAGACAGATCTGTTTATTTACCCTCAGGAGTCTGAAGCCTTCCCTGATCACATCCCTCTGCCCTTAGTTATGTAGGCATCCCTAAGCCATTATCACTGTTACAGAGCGAGCACCCAACAAAGACCACTGACCCACAAGTCTGCAGAAAAAAACAAAGTTTATTGAGAGGGAAAAAGGAGAAAAGGGGCGGGAAAAGGGGTGAGTTCGAACCCGGGCTACAGCATGACCACGCAGGATCAAAACTGAAGCCCCGAACGCAAAATGTACAGGGTTTTTATACAGTTTGCAAACATGGGAACATTTTTTAAAAGTGGAAAATTTATGAGCAAGGCTGTTTGTTCCAGACACCAGCTGTCTGCTCCAGGTGTATCTACTAAATTTTACTACTCCTTGGTCATCTTTACCACCCAGATGTACTGGTTTGTTTTTCGCTCTAGGCCAAAACATGCAGAGTCACTCTGACTCAGCAGGACACACTTCTTCAGAATGGCTGAGAGATTCAAAATGGAGTTTCTTAGGTTCAGCTTGTCTGTAACAATCACCATATATCCCTTAAGATAGCCCCCTCTTGTGACAAGTCCCAACCAGTGATGACAGAGTTCATGTTAATGTTCACCTCCCTGTCACTTCTGCCTCCCTTCTGCCCCTGAGTGCTGGACACTCTTGGCTCTTCCTCATCATGTAATCCTTTCCCCCCCTTTCTCTCTCCATGCGGACCACCAAGCGGGGTGCAGGTGAGCATGCTATCATAATGTGGCATGTGCCTGACTCTTATTGTGTCTCTCTCTCATGCTTTCTATGTCCTTATCATAATAAATAATAATTATCACTGTACAACTGCCTGTTGAACCCTGATGCATGTATGTATCAGAAGCTGGCCACTTCTGATAATTGACACTCATACGTGGGGCTTTGATGGAAGGGATCCTTTGAGTCAAATCCTGTGCAACAGTTGTACAGTCTCATCAGACTTCGAGGTTGAATCGGGTAATTTTTTAGGTTTATTTTTTGTTGAAGTAAGTTTTTAGTCCGAGTGAGATATGGATCAAACAAAGAGTAAGGAGTCGGAATATAGCTCTACTCTTTGCCACCTCTTGAAAAAACAAGATATAATAGTAACAAATAAGAAGTTAAAAAACGGTTCTTCAAGTTGTGAAGAGGTTTTAGCCTAGTTTTGCAGAGTCAGGGACCTTTGATATGGAGATCTAGAATGAGGTAGCATTTTACCTAAGAAAAGCACACAGGGAAGGGCATAGGATACCCATGCAGGCAGGGTACCTGAAGGTGTGGATCAAAGCTGTGCTAGAGCAGCTGCAGGAGGAAGAGAAAGCAAATTCTTGGTCTAGTGAGCAGACTGTGAACTATCCAATCATCTAGAAAAGTAAGCAAAAGCCTCTTGAATGAGTATAAAGTAGTTGATGAAATTTTAGAAAGAACCGGAGAAACCTGGATTGATTTGTTATCTAAGGCCTCTGATTCTAAGCATGACCTCATGGCTGAAGCCTCTATGTCCTTAGGGCACTACAGGGCCCTGAGACTTAAAGGTGATAAGACACTAGAAGTAGCAAATTCCAAGGTCCAAACACAGGTAGTTAAGCAGTCCCAAGGAGTTGCCTTGCTTTCAAAGGTAGAGAAAGGAAAGAATATTAGCTTAAATCAGGCAAATAGAATAATTAATTTGAACAGAGATGAGAAACCTAAGCCTGAATCAGAAGGGGAGATATTGCCCCTGCTAGAGTTTAGTGAAATTACCAGAGATTGTAAAACAATTAAGCAAGCCAGTGATGGAAGCAGAAATGAGACTACATCTAAAAGAATGCAAACTAAGGGATTTAGCATAAGAATGATGAAGTTTCAAGATAGGCAGGTAGAGAAAGTCCATGTGAAAATAAAAGTGAAAAAGCAAAGAATAGAAAGTAATCTTTACTCTCACGAGTGGAGTGAAGCATAGCTCAGGAAGGAGATTTAGAATTTAGGATGTCTTGTCCCATCAGGATGTCTTGTCCCATCAGAGTTATGAACCGACAGCCTTACAGGAGACGCCCAAAAGGAATTCACAGTGATTTTCCCACTGGGTTGTTGAAAGATCTCAAGCAAGCAGTCAGGGACTATGGCTCTGAGGCTCATTTTGTGATCAGCATTATAAGGTCTTTGTAGAAGGAATCAGTCCATTCACAGACTGGTAGGAATGCTGTAGATGGAATAGATATAGGAATTCATCAACTGCTAGGAGATGAGAATTATATCATTGCTAAGTCTCAGCTTCAGTTTTCAGAACAGATGATAGGTCAAGTAAGAGAGGTTTGTTTAAACGCTTGGGAATTAATAAGTCCATCAGAAAAAAGGCCAAGTTATAAGAAGATAAGACAGTGGAATGATGAGTCCTATGACGAATTTTTATTCGATTTAGAAGACTTTGTTTCTAAGTGTGTGAAAAATGTTCATGCAGTAAAAGAAATAGTGCATAGCTCTCTTACAATTTTTCATTTTTTTGTGGGCATCACTGCCCCCTGGCGGGAGTAGGAGGGCCAACCTTGCTCCTGGAGAGCTGCTGCTGGGTTTGAACCACCCACCCTGTGGGCCGCAGTCCCGCACACAACCACTGTACCACCGGGGTTCAGCACTCTAATGATTTTTCTAATAAAGTTTGTAACGAAGCTCTGCATTCTTGTAGGGAACAGGGCATGCTGTTAGATTAGATCAGAATATGCAGGAAGTTAGAAGCAAAAAATTATGAGACCAACCTCATGGTAAATGCCGTGGCAGAGTACCCCAGTTTCAGTTGTGGAAAGACTGGCCATCTTCAATGGGAGTGCAAGACAGGCAGGCCATTTAAGCTGCCCTCAGATAGGAGTTTGAAGCCGGAGCAACAGCACGGACCAGGGTCACCAAGTTTAAGTTTGAAAGAAAATAGATCTTTATCCTGCTTTAGGAAGAGAACTAATTAGACAAGTTGATGTTTCTCAAAACTGAATAGTGAAATATTGCCATTAAACAAGGCTTCCTGGCAGAAAAAGAGAGAGAAAAGCTTGATCCAAGCCCTGCTGTGGCAGTCATGTGCTTATGTTAATTTTATGATTGAAATGTAGGGGTGGAGTCTGACCTGTTAATCTGGAGATAGCCATTGAGTAGCCGATGAGGCCTCTGTGAGGGCATGGCTTTCACCTGAGCCTCCTGGGAAATCTCGTGGTATTTCCCACGTGAAGATAAGAAGCTATCTTCCCCACTTGCTGGGAGTTAGTCTCAGAGATGATTAGCCACAGGCAACACAGAATGGCGGCGTCTGGAGACTGGAGTAGCCAGTAGAGAGACCACACGGTTTTGCCCTGATGGAGTCAGACCTCTGACGCTGAGGCAGCCACATGAAGGCCTCTGCAAGCGATGAGTTGCTTCTGCCACCACAGGATGCTGTTGATGGACCCTGAGCCCTGGAAGTGAGGAGCCATGGGGAGACCCCTGTCAGTGCCAGGACTCTGTACCCACTGACCTGTGACTTTGTGAGTCAGAAGGAGACTTTATGGACTGATTTCGGGCATATGTGTTAATATCGAACTTGTGACTTTGAGCTGGACTGAGCTGGGATGTTTTCTCAATGTCCTGTTCCTCTTGAATATAAACCCATTCCTTATACCTATATGCGTGTCTCTGAAATTTGTTCCTCTAGTCTACCCAGACTAACACACCTGCCCAGCAGAGCTCAGAAGACAAGGTGTGTACCTTGGAAAGCAGAGAGAATCTTAGAGAGAAGTGGCAGGTATAGTGCAGCCTCACAATAGGAGATCAGGCCTAACAAAGTTTGCAAAGGCCCAGCCTTTGAACTGAGCAAGCAAAGGCTCAGAACCCCTAACAGCAGCCTGTTGATTTTAAAGATGAGGAATTTATCGAAAGAGTAATACAATTCTTATCGGGAAAATTTAACCTAGGTACTCAAGGAAATCAAAGAATTCAGATTGATACTGAAGTTGATCAAAGTAATAAGGAAAAGCCATAAACTGCAATTAAATCAGAAATTATTAAAAACAGCACCTGGGATCCACTTCCTAAAAAAATCTATGGAATGTTTTTTAGGAAGGTCTAATCTTAATTCTACAAGTTTTCGGGTTGTGAAGTTAAGACAGTGATAAAGTCTGATAGATATATCATGGTTTGTAAAGGAATATTGATTAAGTCAATTCTGTTGCCTTATATTTCTAGAATGAATGTTTTTATTTATCAAAAACAGTCCTTAAATTTGACCACCCTATATTAAATCAGAGAGTCTTTAAGAGTGTGGTAGTGGGGAAACAAGAGCACTCCACATGGATTTAGAAACCGAAGGGGATGGATTTAAAACTACTCCCTCAGGACATTCAGGAAAGTCTGAAAAACCCCTGCTGACTTTTAAGTCCAGCATGGAGGGAATGAGAGAAGCCATTGTAAACTATGGCAAGAACGTAAAATCCCACAGTTTGGAAAGCCTGATGGGCAATACAGTTTAATCAAATCTGTGACTTACGGGTAAAATTAGAGAAAAATGTCTGTTTAGTAAGTTACTTCTACAGCTAAATAAGTTTGTTAAGAATTTGTGCAGATTTTTAAATAACTCAGAGTTTGGTAAAAAGCAATTGGTTAACTCTCCCAATGCTCTGAGAGCGACAGCCGAAATCTACATAACAATGACCTGGCAAGCTTCACTGATATTGTCTATAATGTCTTAAAATCTTTATTATTATTATTATTATTACAGAAGGGGGAGAAGACAAATATTATGTTTCATAAATTGCTTTTGATCATTCTTAGCAAAATAATGTTTCTCCTTATTAAAAACTTGTAACAAAAATAGGGCAAGTAAATACACATTCACTCCTACAGAGAAAGCTGATCCTCAAAACTACCTTCTTCTACAATCCATTCTCTATTACCTTTGCCCTCAGCAATCACCTAGCTGGTTGTGGTTTTTTGCCTGGGGGAGTGAACCAGACCTTCATTCCTGAGGGGTCTAGGTCATTAGATCTCCTGTTATGATGGGGTTGCTATAATTTATGATTTACTTTTATCACAGGGCATGGTAGCACTAAAAGTTGGCCTATGGAATCTCCTGGTATCCAGACATATTCTTCTTTACCCCCATTATGCAACACCAGTCCAATTTCTTCTTGGTAATCAGGATCAATCATACCACTCAGTGCAGTGACACCCTTCCTGACTTGTTGATGCAAAGGTATGAGAAGCCCAAAGTGGCCAGGGGACCTTCTGGGCTTCCAATTCAGTGGAATCAGTGCAGTGCTTCCAGGTGGAGGAGGAATTCCTTCCTTTGGGACCAGGACCTCCAGGCCCAACGAAGCACATAGGGTTACTGGGACACGAAGCAAAAATGCTGCAAGTGGGTCACTAAAAGTAATAGTGAGTGGTGCCACTTCAGCTTCCCTTTGGTCCCTGGACCCATGAATTCTGGTTATTGAAGACACAGCACCATATATTGGCTGCTGGTTTAAAGCATGCTTAGCTTCCTGGATAACATTGCCCCAGCCCCACCAGTTGTTGTCAGATCATTTGTACCATAGTCGTGTCTTTAGAAGCCCATTCCATCACTCTAGGAAGCCAGCTGCTTCAAAATGATGAGGAACAAGATATGACCAGTGGATTCCATGGTCATGGGCCCACTCCCCATGGATTTGCTGCGAAGTGAGTTCCTTGATCTGAAGCAATGCCATATGGGATGCCATGCTGGTGGATGAGGCATTCTGTACTGGAGAATCAAATCATAAAGATGAAGAGTAGATGTTTGTTTGACTTCTGCCTCATGGTAGTGTTTCTTCTTTGGCTAGATAAAAATCATATATGTCCATGCAGTTTACTGAGTTGTTTTCTGGAAACAATATGGGAAGTTAAAGCTTTAATTATTTTGTTTGGATGCTGTCTTTGGTTATTATTGTATGAAATGGCAAAAATGAATGTTTTTAATGTATATTTTGAGCTCAGGGGTAAAGAAAAATTGCCATTTTAATGGCTCAAATCATGCTGCTTAAGCAAAATGGCTGACAGAAAATCAGAATGCTTGAGGAAGCATGGATCTGTTTTTATGTCTTCAGAGACCTAGTTCCATGTTTTTGTGTAAATAGAATAGTTTAGATAAGGATTTTGATAAACTAAATAAGGTATGAATTTGATTGTTTTGAGAATTGAGTTTAGTATCTGATTCTATCTTGTTAAAACTGACTTCTTATGCTTATTGTTGTAGATATAGGATGTATAGAAATGTTTATGGGGAAGTATGAAAATAGCTTGTAAACCAATTGCCTCATGCCATTAATTTGACCTGTAGATGGGTTTAAGGCACACCTTCAAAGATGTCTCTAAAGAGATTAGCCCCACCTAGAGTTTGGAGTACTCAGGATACTTGCATTCTGAGAAATCTGTCTAAGGGCCAGATTCACAGATTGAAGAAGGATGATCTCTGTTTCTTTGGAAATCTTGAGCTAGCAATTTTTCAGAAGCTGGAAAAATATAGAACCGTGAAGATAACTCCTCTCTGGGACTGAATGTTAAAGGAATCCTATGGCAGGTTGAAATCCTTGTTATGTGACCACCCAGATTTACTACTCGTTGAGTGGAAGTAGGAGAAATGCAACAATAAAGAGGTGAGTTGAGTTTGGCCACTGACAATCATGGACTTGGTTCACAGGAAATCAAGAAGATGAGAATGAGTTGACTGGTCTGAAGTACATGACTTATCATGAGAAGGTTAGACTTGGTGAGAATTTGTGATGGGATCAGGGTCTAAGGCATGGATACCCTGGTGAAGCTAAGTGGGACAGCCCAGAAGGAGTTGACCAGAACCCAATCAGGGGAAGAGAATCTATTTGAGCCTGTGAACTGGTGCATATTGCTGCTGACTTTATGGGCGGCCTGTTCTGATTTGACTTTGCTAATGGATATGCACTTCACAAGGTTCCAACTGAGTTGAAAACTCTTCCTCCCCCCCCCCCCAATGATTTTATTGGGGCTCTTACAGCTCTTATAACATTCAATATATCATTTGTATCAAGCATCTTTGTACACATGTTGCCAAATTCATTTCCAAATATTTTCTACTTGAGCCCTTGATATAAGCTCCTCTTTCTCCCTCCATTTTTTTTAGAAATCATTTTATTGGGGCTCATACAACTCCCATTATGATCCATACATACATCAATTGTGTGCAGGCTACATTTGCACACTTGTTGCCATCATCACTCTCAAAATATCCCCCCTCCACTTAAGTCCCAGTACCAGCTCCCTATATTTCCCCTCTCCTATGAACCCTTAATAATTTACAAATTGTCATTACTTTTTCTTATCATATTGCTGTCCAATGTATCCATTCACTCACTTCCCTGTTGTCCATACCCCAGAGAGGAGGTTATATGTATATCCCTTAAATTGGTTCCCCCTTTCTATTCCACCATCCCTCCACCTTCCTAGTACCACCACTCTCACCACTGTTCCTGAGGGATCAGTTATCATAAATTCCCCATGTTTTAGACTCCAGTGTACATTCCCTGGTCTAGCTGGATTTGTCTGGCAGAATTGGGATCATGATAGTGAGTGGGAGGAAGCATTTGAGAACTAGAGGAAAGTAGCATATTTCATTGTTACTACACTGTACCTTGACTCTCCTCCCTGTATCATCTCCTCCCTGCAACTCCTCTGCAAGGGGATGTCACTTCACCTATTGATGAGTTTTGGGTCCCCAATTTGTACTCCCTCTCATTTATAATGATGTAAATTTTAGTTCTTTGATGCCTGATACCAGATCCCTTGTACACCTCATGGTCACACATGCTGGTGTGCTTCTTCATGTGGGCTTTGTTGCTTCTGAGCTGGATGGTTGCTTGTTTACTCAAGCCTTTAAGCCTTTTAATGGCAGGGCACCATCAGCTTTCTTCACCACCTTTGTTTGTGCATACATTTGTCTTCAATGATCATGTTGGGAAGGTGAGTATCATGGAATGTCAACTTAATAGAACAAAATGTTCATGCACTGAGGAAGTATTTGAGTTGGAGGTCCAATGCCCATCTGCTGTCCTAATACTAACCCTACAAGTATGTGCACATTGATCTATTTTCCCATCATCATATATAAATATATGCACCTATGTACATGCCTATAGATCTTTTTGTTTTCTTGAAGTAATGTTCCATAGTTTTCTCTAAATAGGTCATTTGTTTCTTTCACCACGTTTATTCCTGAGTATTTAATCTTTTGTGTGGTTTTTGTAAATGGTATTGGTGGTTTTTGTAAATGGTATTGGTTCCTAAAGGTCTTTTCCATAGATCTTTTCACTGGTATACAGGAATCCAATTGATTTCTGGTTATTAGTTATATATCCTGCTACCTTAATGAATAACTTGATTGTTTTCAGTATGCTTTTTGTAGTGACGTTGTATTTTCTGTATATATGGGGTTATGTCATTGGTGAATAGGGACCGTTTCACTTCTTCTTTGTGTATTTGTATTTCCTTGATTCTTTTCCTTACTGATGACTCTAGCTACAAGTCAGAGCACGATGTTGAATAAGAATGGTGACAGTGGACATCTTTGCCTGGTCTCTGTTTTCAGTAATAATGTTTCTAGCTTTTCCCCATTCAACATGATGTTTGCAGTTGGTTTCTCATACATAGCTTTCATTATGTTGAGGAATTTTCTGTTTAATCCCATTTTAAATGAGTATTGCATACTGGTCAAATGTCTATCTGCATCTATTGATATGATCATATTTATTTTTGCCTGGTTTATGTGGTGAATTGCACTGACTTTTTCAAATGTTGAGCCACCCTTACATACCTGAAATGAATCTCACAAGATCATGATGAATTATCTTTTATTATATGATGTGGGATTCCACTGGCCAGAATTTTGTTGAGGTTTTTAGCATCTATGTTCATGAGTGATATTTGTCTAAATTTCTATGTTTGTGGGGTCCTTGCCTATTTTGGGTACCGATGTCATGCTGGCCTCATGGAATGAGTTTTGGAGCTTGCTATCTTTTTTATATTCTCCAATCGTTTTTGTGCTATTGATCTTAGATTTTCTCTGAATATTTAGTAGGATTCCCCACTAGATGTAAGAACATCTAGTCCTGGGTTTTTTTTGGTTGGATGTTTCATAATGACCTGCTCTATTTCTTCTTTTATTATGGGTGTGCTGACTTTTTCAATATTTGCATTAATTTGAGTGGAAGTTGTATTTCTAGTTATCCGTCCATTTCTTTTAGATTGTCTAATTTGTTTGAATATAATTTTTCATAGTTTGGCATTATTCTTTTCATTTCATTTGGAGAACTTGCAATGTCACCCTTTTCACTCATGAGCTTGTTTGGTGGTTCTAGCAGTGGAGCACAACTATTCATATATCCTTGACCTAAGGATGGTTCTTCTTCTGTCATGGAAGGTCAGCCTCTTCAACCAAGCACGCAGCTTAAGGAGGGACACACATGGAATGGTGAGGGAGGAAGAGGATGCCCGCCTAGCCAGCCAGACCAGCCATACCAACCCTCGCCTTCAATGGGGTGACAGATGTCACAGCCAGATTGCCCTCACATCCACCCTTTTCACTCTTATTCTGGGTATCTGCATATTTTCTTCTTCTGCTTTGTTAAGTTGTCCAGTGGTATATTTTATTAATCCTTTCAAAGAACCATCTTCATGTGTCTTGTATTTTTCCATTGTTTTTATTGTTCTTCATGTCATTTGGTCTGCTTTGATTCTTACGAATCCTATCTGTCTTTTATTTGAGAATTCACGTCTTTTATTTGAGAATTCACGTTGTTTTCTTTGTCCCAGTTCTTGAATGTATTAGGGAAATGGTTCTTAACCTTCCCAATGCCATGACATGTTAATACAGTTCCTCATGTTGTTGTGACCCCCTAAACATAAAATTATTTTTGTTGGTACTTCATAACTGTAATTTTGCTACTGTAAATATCTGATGTGCAGGATGTATTTTCATTGTTACAAATTAACATAATTAAAACATAGTGATTAATCACAACACAATATGTAATTATATATTTTGAAATATTTATTTCTAATTGCAAATCAATGAAATTTTGTCTTGAAGCATGGATAACGGTTTTCATGCCGAGTATTCTTATGTGGACATACCTGTATGTGGGTAGACTGGCCTGGAGATGGATAGAGGAACCGTGTCTCGGTTCCTAAGACCATCAGAAATAAGTGTTTTCCAATGTTTTTAAGCAAACCCTGTGAAAAAGATGTTCAACTCTCAAAGGGGTCCCAACCCACAAGTTGAGAACCCCTTGATTAGTGTATTGATTTTTGGATTTCCCTATTTTTTCTTGTGTTAGTTGATCGCTATAAATTGTTCTTTGATTACTGTTTCTGCTATGTCCCAAGGAATTTTTTAATTTCTTCTTTTCTTGCATCATAACCCAGTCTTTTAAAAGTACTTTCTTGTTCAGTCTTCTAAGTTTCTATTCACTCTATTGATGATTTTTAGTTTTATGGTATTGTGGTCTGAAAAGATTAGTTTTAGGATGTTGATTAAAAATTTTTTTGAGGCATGTTTTATGGCCGAGTATGTGGTCTATTCTTGAGAATGTTCCATTGTTTTAGAGAAGAATTTCTACTGAGATTTTGTTGGATGGAACAATCTATTTATGTCTGTGAGGATAATGTTGTTGCTTAGATAGTTGACTCTTTAGAGTCTCTTGTTAGTTTCATTTTTGATGTTCTGTCTTTCCTCGAGAATGGCATATTGAAGTCTACAGTTATTGTTGGGGTGTCTCTATTTTTTTTATTATTCTGAAAGGATTTGATTGACATATTTTGAGAGTCTTTTTTAATATATAGATTTTATTGGGGACTCTTAAAACATTGAAAACACTGTTCACATTAAGCATACTTGTACAGATGTTGCCACATTCATCTACAAACATTTTCTACTTGAACCCCTCTTTCCTTTAGGTCTGTTTTTTTAATTCCAACTCCCCATAGTTCCCCTTCCCCCTCCTCCATGAACTTGCAATAATTTACAAATTGTTATTACCTCTTCATATTATACACTGTCCAATGTGTCATTTCACCCCCAACCCCCACCCCCGGTTGTCCACTCCCCAGAGAGAAGGTCACATGTAGATCCCAGAAATTTGTTCCCTCTTTTTACTCCACCCTCCCTCCACCCTCCCAGTGTCACCACTGCCCACTAGTCTCAAGGGATTATCTATCCTAAATTCCCACATTTCCAACTCCAATGTACATCCCCTGGTCTAGTCGAATCTGTCTGGCAGAATTGGGATAATGATAGTCAGTGGAAGAAAGCATTAGAGAACCAGAGGAAAGTTGCACATTTCATTGCTATTACACTGTACCTAGACTGGCTCATCTCCTTTCTGCAACCCCTCTGTAAGAGGGTGTCGCTTCACTTATTTAAGGGCTTTGGGTCCCCAATATGAACTCCCCCTCATTTATAATGATATAATTTTTAGGTCTTTGATGCTTGATAGTGGATCCCCTTGACACCTTGTGGTCACACAATCTGTTGTGCTTCTTCCATGTGGGTTTGCTTTTTAGCTAGATGGCCACTTATTTACCTTCAAGTCTTTAAGACCCCAGACACCATCAGCTTTCTTCACCACATTGGCTTATGCACATATTTGTCATAAGAGATCATATCAGGAAAGTGAGCACATACTGTTATGAATATTGGTTCTTGAAACCTGGTAAATGATCCCTTTGGCATCTCTTGGTTCCATAAGCTGGTGTGCTTCTTCCATGTGGGCTTTGTAGTTGCTTCTGAGATGGATGGCTGCTTGCTTACTTTCAAGCATTTAAGACTCCAGAGGCTACTTGTTTTGATATCTGGGCACCATCAGTTTTCTTCACCACATTTGCTTATGCACGCATTTGTTTTCTGTGATTGTGCCAGGGAGCTGCGCATCATGGAATGCCAATTTAATAGAACAAAATTTTCTTGCACTGAGGAAGTACCTGATGGAGGTCCAATGCCCATCTGCTATCTGACTTTTAAGCCTATAAGTATATGCATAATGATCTATTTCCCCATCATCATATGAATATATGCACCTATGTATTTGTATTTAACCTCTATAAATGCCCCTTACTCCCCAGTTCTTTTCTCTACTTCCCTATACCTCCTCCCGTCCCACCATCATGCTCCACCTCCATTTGGGTTTCAATATTTTCTCTCTGTTACATTATTCTTAATCAATCCCTATCAGACCTTCCACACCCAGCCCGCCACCAATTCTGAACGACATGCTATTCCCCCCATCTCTGGATCAGCCAACAGCCCCCCCTACATCCACCCTGGTACCATCAGTCCCATCGTCCCCACGCCCAGACCGCCCTTCCAGCCCACCCCATCCAGATAGGCCTGTAGAGAAAATAACATGCTCAAAAAAAGGGCATCCCATAATGAAATAACCAAAGAAAAGAAAACAATGAAAACATCAACCCCCCCACCAAATATCCAACATGTAGATGTACATGCAAAAATACAATAATAATAACAATATAAAAACCTACAAATAGTTTAAGGTCTGTTCATTGACCTCCAGGAATGTCTCCTGGTTGAGTGGGATGGGGTGCCACAAAGTGTATCTTTGGTGCTCGATCTGGAACTCAATGTTCTGTCACACACCCTTAGTTTTTTGGTGTGGTTGGGTCAGACAGGGTATAATCCTGACCCTGTTTCTCCATTGTTGACCCCAAAATGTCTTGGGTCAGTGAGGGTGGCTGTATTTCATATTGGGGCTGGCCATATGGTCCTGTCTTTGTTCTGAATGGGAATATTGTCCTGAAGTCTCAGTGGGCAAGGATGTACTTCATTCTATCTTTCTCCTTCTTCATATATTCTCGTGTACTCTGGTCAGGTATATCTCTTTACCCAAGCTGCAGATTTGGTGCTGACCTCCAAGGCAAACTCCCCTGGGGGAGAGGCGGGTGCCCCTGTAGTTGGAATTGGGGTTGTGCTCTCAGACTTCTCCACTGGTTCTCAGCTCCATTGTTTCATGCTGCATTCACTTATTTATGTTTGGTTCCTGTTTTCCTGTGGAGATATAAAACATACACTCCTCTTGGGTGGGTTAGTACCCCATTCCCTCTCTACTTAATAGCATCTGACCTCCCACATCCCAGCATTTCACCCTAGTTGGCTACTATATATAGCCCTGGATTTGGTTTGGTGCCAGCTGTACTACCTGGACCTTCCCCCAGGATTTTCTGTATACTGTAGATTTTTCTCGATACCACTTTTGCATTAAAAAAATTATTATTAAGCTTACCTCAGCGGACTCATGTTGTGCATGTCCTTTTGTGCTTGGCTAACTTCCTTAGCATAATTTTCTCCAGTTCTTCCCATGTGGAGATGTGCTTCAGGTGTTCATCACTACTTTTCAGCAATGCATAGTACTCCATTGTATGTATGTACAATAGCTTTTTAATCCACTCATCAGTTGATGGAAATTTGGACTGCTTCCAACTTCTGGCGATTGTAAACTGTGCTGCGATGAACATAGAGGAACGGATGCCTGGTCTTGGATTCTTACTTGCCTCTTCTGGTATATGCCCAGTAGGGGCATTGTTGGGTCATATGGTAGTTCGATTTCCATCTGTTTTACATATCTCCACATTGATTTCCATAGTGGCTGTACATACCGGCAGGTCCACTAGAAGTGGATAAGAGTCCCTATCTCCCCACAGCCTCTCCAACACTTGTTGCTTTCTAATTTTTTTAATCAGGCTGTCCGTGAGGGTGTTAGGTGAGATCTCATTGTTTTGAATTGCATTTCTCTTATGGCTAATGATCGGGAACATATTCCCATAAATTTATTGGCCATTCTGGTTTCTGCCTCTGTGAAACTTCTGTTCAGTTCTTTTGCCCAGCTCTTCAGTGGGCAATTAGTTTTGCTCTTTTTTTGAAGCAATCAGGGTATTGTAGATTTTGGTTATAAGGCCTTTATCCGATTTGTCACTGCTAAAGATGTTTTCACAGTCTGTCTGCTCACTTGGGTAGGGTGAGTGTCAGTTCTTCCCTGAATGCTTGGGAGGATTCTCCTGTAATTCATCTGGCCCAGGGGAATTTTTTGTTGGCAATCCCTTGCTAACCTTGTCTATTTCTTCTATTGTTATGGATCTGTTGAGATTTTTGACATCCACTGGGGTAATCAAGGGAGAGATTGTTTTTACAAAAATTTGTTACGTCTTCCAAGTTCTTCAATTCCTTGGAGTACAGACCTTTGTAGTACTGTGTAATTATCCTGTTGATATCATTAGGGTCAGTTGTAATGTCCCCTCTTTCATCCCTTATTCTTGCTATTGAAATTTTGTCCCTCCTTTCTTTGGTTAAGTCTTCCAGCGATTTGTCAATTTTATTAATTCTTTCAAAGAACCGACTTTCAGCAGCATTAGTTTTTTTCCATTGTTTTCTTTTCCCTCTCCTGAATCTCAGCCCTGATTTTGATTATCTCTTTTCTTTTGCTATTAGTGGGTTTGTCCTGCTGACTCTGCTCTAGTAATTCTAAATTCTGGGCCAACGTATCAGTTATGAGACACTTTTCCTTTTTTGGGTGTGCATGTATTGCTATGAAACTTCCTCTGAAAACTGCCTTTGCTGTGTTCCATAAGTTTTGGTATGTCATGCTTTCATTTTCATTGGTTTCTATAAATTTTAAATTTCATCTCTGATCTGGGCTAGTATGCACTCTTTTTACAATAGATAATTATTCATTTTCCAGTTTTCTCTAGTTCTTTTCATCTTCCTTTTGTTGACTTCCAACCTTATGGCACAGTGTTCTGAGAGAATTCTGTATATCAATGTGCCTAAACTTATGTAGATTTGCTTTAAGTCTAAGCATGTGGTCTATCTTCAAATAAGTTCTAATGGAGATGAAAGGAATGTGAATTGTTGGTTTTTTGTGTGTGTATGTGCGTGTGAATTGTTTTTTGTTTCGATGAAAAACTCTGTAGATACCTACCAAATCAAATAGTCTAATTGTGGTGCTTAGATCTCTGGCCTCCTTGTTGAGTTTCTTTCCCTGTGATCTGTCTTTTTCAGAGAGTGGTATGTTGAAGTCACCCACTATAATTGTTGAGGCTGTAATTTCTTTTTTCATCTTTTGGAGTGTTTGGTTTATGTATTCAGCGGGTCTCTCATTCGGAGAATATATGTTTAAAATGCTTATTGGATCATTGTCTACCCTTCCCTTGAGCATTATATAATGTCCCTCATTATTTCTTTTTATGGTTTGCACTTTGAGGTCAATTTAATTTGAGATTAGAATTGCTACCCCTGCTTTTTTTGAATTGCTGTCTACCTGGTATATTTTTCTCCAGCCTTTGATTCTCAGTACATTTTTTTCTGTGATCTTAAAATGTGTCTTCTCTAGGCAGGAGATTGAGAGGTTGTGCTTTCTAAGCCCGTCTATTAATCTCTGTCTCTTAAGGCCTGAATTCAATCCATTGATATTCAGGGTTATTACATCTATCTGTGCACTCTGTGTTGTCATTTTATTGCTCTTGTGGTGGGTGTTTTTCTATCTCCAAGGGTTGTGTCCATGTCAGTTTGTGGTTCGTTCTTGCCTTTCTTCCATCCCTGAGCCAGAGTTATCTTGGGGGCTGTTATCCCTTTGATGGTTTCTGGGTAACATTCTGTGTGTCAGTCTCTTGTGTGTGCTTGGTGGTGGCTGTTCTTCTGTCCCCAATGGGTCAGTGAAGATCTTTTGTAGGGCTAGATTTCTTTTAGCATATTGAGATTTTCCTTGTCTGGAAAGGCTTTCACTTCTCCATCAATTTTGATAGATAATTTGGCTGGATAGAGTATTCTTGGGTTTGCATGGTTTTCCTGCAATTTTCCTGCTCCACTCTCTCCTCTTTTTCATAGCTTGTATTGATAGGTCTGAGCATATTCTCTTTTCTGTTTGCCTTTATATGTGATTGCTCCTTGATAGCTGCTCTCATGATTTTCTCCTTTTCCTCATAATTGAATAGTTTAACAACAATATGTCTTGTTTTCTTCTTGGGGTTCAGTCTAGCTGGCATTCTTTCGGCCTCCTGAATACTTGTCTAGTTTTCCTTCATTAAGCTAGGGAAGTTTTCCTCCAAACATTCCATCACTATTTGGAATGTTGGTTTCCTTGATTCACCTTCCTCTATTATTCCTTTTCATAGCATCAGACAGAATTTTGATGTTTTCATCTGTGTCTCTCATAGACTTGCTAGATTTTTTTCCTTCCGTTTATTAATCTCTATTTATAAGTCCTCTAGGTCACTGATCCTGTTCTCTGACTCCTCCATTCTCTGAGAGAAATCTGAAAGCTTACTATTAGTTTTTGTTAGCTCACTCCTTAGATCTTGGATTTCCCTTTGGTGCATGGTCTCTATCTCCTTTATCAATTCTTCCTTCTTCTCTAAAGCTTCACTCATGACCTGCATATGTCTTAGCAACATTCTAAATATTTCTTTCTGTGTTTGATCAATCTCTGCATTTTCTATTACTGCCATTCGGTCCAACTGATCATCTTTCATTGGATTTAGTTTCTCTATTCTTGACACTGTGGAAGCAGCTAGCTGTTTTTTGTTTGATTTATTCAAATTAGTTGGCATTTTCCTTAGTGTTTCAGAGCCCTGGTTTCTCTCTTTGGGAGGTTGGTTTTGTATTATAGCTTCCCCTAGGTCACATCAGCAACTGTTTGCAGCTGGGCACATTGCGGGTCTGATGGAGAGTGTTGACCAAGTGCAGGTGAGTGGGTTTAGTAGGGGATGGATTGGAGATTGGGTGAGCTGTTCCTGGCCAGGTGCACTTCCCACATCTAGGTGGGAAAAATCCACTAGCAGGACAAGAAGCCTCTGGCTGCCTAATGCTGCCTGGGTGTGGGCCTGCTGGGTGGAGGAGGGGCTGGCCAGCTATTCTGCTGGGGACAGGAATCTCTGGGGGTGGGGAGCAAGAAGTGCTGCTCTCGGGAGTGTCTCCAATGGACCCTGGACACCCTGGGGTGGGGAGGACTGGCTGGTGACTTGCACGGGCACTGATGCAATGCGGACCTCGTAGCCCACTGTTGCGGAGCGGCGCACTGAGCTCCACCACTAAAGAAATGGCAGGGCAGCGACTGTGCCGCTAAAGAAATGGCAGGGCAGCACCCAGCACAGGCGGTCGTGGGGAGTGCTGGAATGCAGTTTGCTCCTGCTTCGGACTCAAAGGAGAGCTCTGAACTTTCCTGAGAGTCAGCAAACCAATTTGAGAACCCCACCCTTCCCCAAGTCACCGCCACTCACCAATCTCCAGGAGCTCTGGACATGAGCTACCTATCTGGCCACAGATGTTATCCTCTTCAGCAGTCCTCTTCTACATTTTTTTTTTTTAGGCATCATTGCCCTCTAGTGGGAATGGGAGGCCCAGGCTTGCTGCTGCTGGATTTGAACCACCAAGCCGGTTGGCCGCAGTCCTCCAATAAACCACTACGCTACCGGGGCTCAGCCCCTCTTCTACCTTTTTTAAAGAAAACTTTTATTGGGGGCTTGTGCAACTCTTACTGGAATTCACACATACATCTATGGTGTCAAGCACATTTGTACATTTGTTGTCAGGATCATTCTCAAAACATTTTCTTTCTACTTGAGCCCTTAGTATCAGTACCTCATTTTCTACCCTCCTTCCACACACATCCTCCCTCACAAAGCCTTGATAATTTATAAATTATTATTATTTTGTCATGTCTTACATGTCCAATGTCTCCCTTCACCCACTCTTCTGTGTCTACCCCCCAGGTAGGGGGTTATGGGTAGACCCGTGTGATCAGTTCCCCCTTTCTATCCCACCCTCCCTCCACCCTCTCAGTGTCAACACTCTCACCATTGATCCTGAGGGATTCATCTGCCCTGGGTTCCCTGTGGTTCCACTTCCTATCTGTACCAGTGTACATTCTCTGGTCCAGCCAGAATTGTAATGTAGAATTGGGATCATGATCGTGCAGTGGGTGGTTGGGGGGAAGCATTAAAGTACTAGAGGGAAATTGTATGTTTCATCATTGCTGCACTCCACCCTAACTAACTCTTCCCTTCCCCATGACCCTTCTGGAAGGGGATGTCCAGTGGCCTACAAATGGATTTTGGATCCTCACTCTGCACTCCCCTTCATTCACAGTGAGAAGATATCTTGTTCTTTGATAGCTGATATCTGATCTCATTGGCATGTCATGATCACACAGGCTGGTGTGCTCCTTCCATGTGGGATTTGTTGCCTTTCAGATAGATGGCCAAATTTTATCTTCAAGACTTTAAGATTCCAGATGCTATATCTTTTGATAGTCGGGCACCATTAGTTTTTTTCACCACATTTGTTTATCCACCCATTTGTCTTCAGTCAGGAAGGTGAACATCATGGAATGCCAGTTTAATAGAACAGAGTATTCTTGTGTTGAGGGACTGCTTGAGTGGAGACCCAATGTCCATATGCTACCTTCATACTAAACTTATAAATATATGCACACAGATCTATTTCCCCATCGTGATATAAAATATATTTACAAATGTACATGCCTGTATTTAAACCTCTATAAATGCTTTTACCTCCTCGTTCTTTTCTCTATTTCCTTTTACTTTCCTCTTGTCCAACTATCAGACTCAGGCTTCATTTTGGTTTCAATAATTCCTGTCAGTTACATTGTCTTTGATCAAACTGTAACAGACTTCCCATCCCCTCCTTGCCACCAACTTTGGGTTATTTTCTGACCCCTTGTCCATGGGTTTGTCAATACCCACCTCCTTTCCCCTTCCTTCCCCTTCTCCCATGTTCCCCTGGAGCTCTTGGTCCCGGTTGTTTTCTCCTTCAGATTGTCTTCTCTCCGTTCTTATCTAGATAGACCTGCCAAGATTGTACTACACACAAAAATAAGACAGAGAAAAACAAAGCAACTAAAGAAAACAAAACAGCAACAACAACAAAATGACAAAAAAAGGAAAAGCCTGTAAATAATTCAAGGTCTGTTTGTTGACTTCTAAGGGTGTTTTCCAGTCAAGTCTACTGGGGTACCATGCCCTAGACCCAAAGTCTATTTTTGGTATTCCCTTGGTACTTCCTTGCTCTGCTCCCCTTGCTGTTCTGTTGCACACTCTTAGTGTTTTGCCTCAGTGTGGTTGGGTCAGATCAAGTGCAATTCCCACACTGTGCCTCCAGTGTCCGCCAAAGGGCTAGGGCTCATTCGTGTCTTGTAGTGAGGCTGGTCATATAGTCCTCTCTGTGCGCTGACTGCTTTAAGCAGTGATGTCATCCTCAAGGCTTTGTGGGCCAGGATGCACTCCATTCTCTCTTCCTCCCCCTCCATTTGCTCCTGAGTTCTCTGATCAGACATGTCTCTCTCCCTGAGCCACAGCTTCAGTGCTGTCCTCTGAAGTAAATCCTCCTAGGGGGATGGGTGGCTTTCCATGAAGTTGGTATTGGGGCTGGGACCCCTGAACACTCTCCTTGGTGCCAGTATGTTGCATTCACAACTTGGAGCACTGGACTAAGGGCTGGTCCCTCTTTACCTGCGGAGATATAAACAATACCTTCCCCTTGAGTGGGTACCCTGCTGCCCCACTACCCATGTTTTTTTTCTTCCCTCCCCCTCTCTTTTTAAGTTGGCTACCATATGTACCCCTGGATATGGTGTGGTCCCTGTCATACTAGCTAGACCTCATCCAAGGAATGTTTGTATACGGTAGCTTTTTCCCTAAGCCCCCTTCAAATTTCTTAAGCTTACCTCAGTGGTCTCATGTTGTATTTGTCCATTTGTGCTTGGCTCACTCTGATTACCATACTATTGCCCAATTCTTCCAATGCAGCAATGCTCTTCATACATTCATCACTGCTTTTTAGTGATGCATAGTACTTCATTCCAACTATGTACTTCTGTTTTTAAATCCATTTTTCTGTTGATGGAAATTTGGGTTATTTCCAACTCCTTGCAATTGTGAAGATTATCTTGCCATGGTTTCTTTCTTGCCTCTTCTGGGTACATACCCAGTAGGGGGATTGCTGTGTCATATGGTAGCTCAATTTCCATCTGTTTTACATATTTCCAAATCAATTTCTATAGTGGTGATACATATCTACAGGTCCACCAGTAGTGGATAAGACTAACTATCTCACCACAACCCCTCCAACACTTGTTGTTTTCTGATGTCTTGAATTGGGTTATCTTTGAGGACATTAAGTGGTATCTCATTGTTGGTTTGATATGCACTTCTCTATGGCTATTGATTGGGAACATTTTCTCATAAATTTATTGGCCATTCAGATTTCTGTCCTTGTGAAACTTCTTTTCAGGTTATTTGTATACCTCCTCAGTGAGTAATTAGTTTTTTTTTTCTTTTTGGAAACTAGCAAAGTATTGTAGATTTTAGTAATAATGTCTTTGCCTGATGTGTCATTGCTAAAGATGTTTTCCCAGTCCATGGACTCCCTTATTACTTTCTTGGTGAATTCTTTTGATGTACAAAAGTGTTTATCTTCAGCATATCCCACTTGTCAATCTGTGACTCATCTCAATTGTATTTTTCTCTTTTGCTGATAGCCTATGCATTCCCTGTACCAAAGTTCTCAGATTTGTCCTAACTCCCTCATTCATGGATTAATACATTGAGGAATTTTCCTTCCACTAACATGTCTTAAATGGAAGGAATAATGTGGGGTTTTATCTCGAGGTCTGTGATCCTTGAGTTTATTTTTGTGCATGAAGTGAGATAATGCTTCATGATTCTGCAGACAGATATCCAGTTTTCCCAGCACCACTTGTTGAAGATGGCATCTGCCTCCCACCTGATATTTTTGGGGCCGTTATCAAAGATCAGTTGTCTGTGTGCTCATGATTTTACTTCTGGGTTTGCAGTTCTTTTCCATTGGTCTGATTATCTGTCGTTATACCAATGCCATGTGGTTTTGATCACTGTGGCTGTATAATAGATGCTAAAGTCAGGTAAATCAAGGCCTCCCACTTTGTCTTTCTTCTTGAATAGTTCTCTGCTAATTCTGGGCTTCTTCCCTCTCCATATGAAGTCGGTTATTAAATTCTCCAATTCTTCGAAGAAAGATGAGAGTAATTGTATTGGGATGGCATTGGGCGTGCCTTGGGCAGAACTGACATCTCTCCTATACTGAGTCTTCCAATGCATGAGCATGGGATATTCTTCTATTTGTGGGGTCATTCTTGGTTTCTTGTAATAGTGTTCTGTAGCTTTCCTCATCTAAGTCTTTTGTCCTTTTCTTCAGATATTTCCATTTCTGCATGGCTGTTGAGAATAGGCACCATCTTTTTGGTCTCCTCTTCTCTGGCCTTGCCTGATGTATGTAACAGGTTGATAGACTTGTGTTTGTTGATCATGTATCCTGCTCCTCTGGTATATTCCTCTACTGCTTTCAGCACTCCCTTTGAGGAGCTTCTGGGATTTGCCATATATAAAATCATATCATCTGCAAATAACAATAGTTTCACTTCTTCATTCCCCAGGCCAATACTTTCAATATCTTTTTCTTTGCCTTATGCTGTAGCTAAGATCTCCAGTTCGATGTTAACTAAGAGTGGGGACAAGGGCATTCTTGTCTGGTCCCCTTATTCAGTGGGATTGTTTTTGTCTTCGCCCCATTGCCTACCATGTCGTTGTTGCTTTTTCATATATAGCTTGTATTATATTGAGGGATTTTCCTTCCATTTAACTGTCTTAACCAGGAATTGGTGTTGGATATTGATGAATGCTTTTTTTTTTCATCAATAATATTATCACGTGGTTCTTACCGTTTTTCTTATCAACATGGTGAATGATAGTAATGGTTAAACCATCTCTGCACTCTTGCTATGAATCCCTCTTAGTCATGTTGAATGTTTTATTTTATATACTTCTGTATTCTATTGGTCAGTATTTTGTATCAATGTTCATTAGGAATATTGATCTTTAGTTCTCAATTCTTGTGGGACCCTTTTCTGGTTTGGGTATCAGAGTTATATTAACTTCATAGTAGGAGTTCAGAAGTTTGCCGTCTTTGTGATTTGGAAGGATTGTGTAGAATTGATATCAGTATTTCCTTGAAGTCTTGATAGAATTCTTCTGTGAAACCATCTGGTCCAGGGGATTTTGTTTGTTGGTAGTCCCTAGAGAACTTTCCCTTTTTCTTTTATTTCTATGTGTCTGCTGAGATTCTTGATGTCCATTGAGGGTAGTCTAAGGAGGGATTGTTTTTCCAAGAATTGTCCACATCTTAAAAGTTGTTGAATTCATTGGAGTACAGTCCTTCACAGTACTGTGTAATTATCCTTTTGATATCATTGGGGTCTGTCGTAATGTTCCCTCTATAATCACTCACTCTTGCTATTGAAGTGGTCTGTTGATTCTGTTTAACTTGTCAAAGAACCAATTTTTAGGAACATTAACTTTTTCCATCATTTTCTTATTTCCCCTTCCCTGAATATCAGTCCTGATTTTTATTATTTCTTTTCTTTTGCTATGAGTAGGGTTGTCCTGTTGACTCTGCTCTAGGAGCATCGAGGAGTATTGGTCACACTGCCTTAGGCTGTGTGAGGCAGCATGGCAGGCATGAGGAAGTTCCCTCAATCATGTGGGACCACAGAAGATGCCAGTGTGAGGTGC